>OFHS01002747.1:0-19603 GCA_900245855.1 Calvadosia cruxmelitensis | reverse complement strand
GGTTCTGATCTACTGGAAAGTTTCGAAGAAGAAGAAGTGGGGAGCGAAGAGATTGACGAATACTCAACGTCAGAGGATGACGATCCGTCTGATCAAGCTGCATCTCGATTGCGACCAGTTCGAATGCGACGTCTTCCATCGCGATTTGCGGACTTTGACATGTCTAATTAAATAGTTTCATATCTACTCTTCGTAGTTTGTTAAATCTTTCTTGTTGATCTTTTTAATTGATTGATCGTGTATAGAGATTTATACATTATAAATCTGGTAGGGGTGTAATATGATTTAAGTCCTGTGAGATTAGGTCATACATCTTGTGAATTATGTGTTAGTTTGATTAATCTGTGTAGGCTCGTATTTCACGACTGAGCCTGATTGCGCCATTCGGCATGTGAGATCTTCGAGAACTGTTACGCCTATTTGAGCTCTCTCTTTCTCTTGAGTTTCATGTCGTCTCACTTTTGAGTCTTCGTTAGTCATTTTATACTTACAATAGTTAGGAATTTTAATTACCACACACTTAGAATGATGCTGCGGAATATACAAACCAGCAATGCAGCCTTGTCAGTGGAGCAACCTTCCAGGTCTTCAATGCTAATCAAACCAGATAGCTCTGCAACAACTAACTGCTCCTGAAAATTAAAAAAAAAAAAGAAGAAATGCAGGGTACCTCTTTGTAGTGGTTTTAGTCATACTTTCAAAAACAGTCGGAATTTGTTATTGTTAGTAGGCTAGGCATATCTGTCCGGATGAACATTATTGATTATTCCGAAATTTCCGATTATTCCCGACGTTGTTATTATAATCATGTGGCCTTTTTAATGTGTACGTTCTCTAAAAAAGTTTCACAATAATTAATTGTATAATAATTTTATTTTTTCAAAGAAAATACAACAAAGCTCTAAAACTGCTTATTGGTGCATTTTAAGGGTATTTTAATACCTCTTCTTCCCAGTCAGAATCTTCATCAGCTTCAGCCATCTTCCATTTGGAAATCTGAGGGGACTGGATCGGGACTCGTCATCGCGCGAAACATAAGCCACGTTCTCACGTGTGAGTTTGTTTTGGTAAAATGGAGGAACTACAAACTATCCCTTGTCCTTGTTTTTTTCGTTATGGACGGTGGAAGAATAACTGGGTTTCATTTGGAACCTCCTTAAAAAAGCATACGGATCTGTTTTCCATAAAAAGGTTGCGGATGAGACCGTATGTAGTAGGGACAAGCAAAGGAACCGACTTACAACATGAGTTTCGAAGGTAATGGGCATAGTCTGTTCGGTTATGTCTTGCCAGAGAAATCACAGCCAAGATTTCCCTTTGAGAGTCAACGTGGAAGCTACTTCTCAGGGTATGCAGCTGGGTGTTGTTTAGAATTTGTTTGTTTTCTTCTACTTGGTTGAGAGTTCATGAGAATTGACTTAAGAAAATGGCTTGTAAAATTGGTAGGCCTAAATACGCCTAATAGGGCTAGCCGGCTAGGCCTAGCTTGGCATTGGCCTTAAATTGCTAGACATGTCCTATTCCCTTAAATACTTTCAGAAATTGCAGTAAATACACTAATACAGCCATAATTTTCACATATTTTTGTCTTTGTGTTCTTTAATGGCTTGTAATTTTGAATTAAAATCTTGATTGCCTCGTTTGCCGGATTGCCTAAAGTAGTTATAAATAGGCCTAAATAGTGTTTAATAGCGCGAATGTCTGATCGTAACCGGAACAACTATCACGTTAAGTTTTATGTCAACGTTAGTACTTGGGAAAGTATCAGGGATCAGGGTTAGCTTTTTATTGTATTGACTGAGTTAGGACTAGGATTGGAGTAGGTTGCATGATTTCTCGACTCATTCCATGATTGATAAAATAATAATCACCAACCGTTAGCTTCCTCTGATGTGTTAGGTACTGGATGAATAACAACGGCAGTGCTGAGATATTAATTAGAAACGTTCTTTTTTCAGCTTTTCTTCTGACAACGGCAAAGACAGTGACGAAGATGACTTCTTGGTACCACCTCCCCTTCCTTCTAAGAGCGTTGATGAATTCGATACACAATTTTTCTATGGAGATACCCAAAGCCTTAAAAGATCAACCCGAGATTCCTTCTCATATCAAACCAATACAGTCTCACAACATTCAAAACTACCCATTTTCTCACAATCTATGGATCATGATCCTGTAGACAGTCAGATGCCGTTATTTGATTATGAGAATGAAGGAGAGGAAGAAGAATATGACCCACGAAATGACGAGGATTATCTGTATCCACAAAATATATCTTCCAAGGGTACAGTCTGTTTTCTAGGGGTACATTACAGTGAAACCTCATCAATGTCACTATGGTTTTCCAGGCAAAAATTCTGATAATAAGCAGGTTGTGATATTAAGAGGGTACAAATAGTTGCTTCAGACTGAGCTTTGTTCTCAAACTGAAGTGATATTAAGCGAGTTATGATATTAACTGAGGTGATATTAACAGGTTACACTGTATCTACAATATTTTACAGTTTGTGAAAACCGATTAAGGTAAACTGGTTGGATATGATTTATAAGCATTAAACTTGTTGGGAAAATTTGTCTCGAATCTGGAGTCTATTTTAGTCTAGTATTATCTAGCTTGTACCCTAAAGGATACAATGGATATGAACTAGATAGGCATTCGTCTGATTTTGGATACTGTGAGTAGTGGTCTTCCACCATCATACATAATACTATTGAATGGTCCTTATTTAATTTCTTCAGAATCAGTGTCTGCTCTTCCTTCAGCCAGCAGGATCAGCTTGGAAAGTCCGTGTGCACCTATAGTTACAAGTAAGTTGTTCTGTGACTCATAGTGTAGTGATGTTAACATTGCCTAGGTCAACATAACAACCATCGCAATAAATGCATTGTATTCTGTAACATTGTCCTCGTGCAGTCTGTACGTACTCTTAAACCTACATCTTACTCAGAAATCCTACATCTTACATTCTCCACATATGCATAGCCCATCACTCACTATGGGAAACGATGATGTTATTGACGAGGTGTGGGAAGATTAATCACTGACTCGTTTTATTTGATTTGCAGTTGATGAGCAAAATGATTTCCAGGGCTTGAAGTCGATCCGAGAAATCCGTATCCTATCTTCGATATCCGTATTAATCTTGATATTTCTTATTTTGCATTTAGATTGTGAAATGTACCTTCAATTTCAGTCTTGATCCACCTTAATAACACACAGCTGAGCGTTATCGTTCACTTTTTCCTTTTACTCATTTTAATCTTGTCCAATCACGGGCTTTGGATGATGTGAGTAACTATTTCTCAATTTTTTGAATTTTTTTAAGTTGTATACGAAGTTGTAAAGTGAATGATTTTAGTCCCCCAGAAGATCGCAAAAATGACGTCCCCATTTATTGTAGAGAAATGACCCATGCAATGTAGCTAGTTTTATCTTACAAATGTAAAATTTGTTACATTTGCTTTGGTTGGTTTCAATTGTGTTCAATAGGGCCTAGACCTACCCAAACGTAATTGACTCAACAGTCCCAACGCATGTCGGAGTTGCCAAGAATAGTATTGACCATCATATGAGAGTATGGCTGATTGATTGCACTCTAGAAGACCATTTTGGTGTCATCACTTGCGGCAGAGGTCAAATAACTAGTGCTGTATACCTATGTACATTGAGACTACTTATAATGAATTGCTAAGCTAATGGAAAAGTTGATTACAGTACTGCTGAAGTGTTAAGGAGTTTATTCTGCAACTGAACAATTGTTGCGTGTTTGTGTTTTTATCATCATCATCTTCATCATTTACTTTGATATCTAATAACTTATTTCATGATCATGGAAGGCTTTTTGATATTTCAGATGATTTATTGTGACAAACCTGTTGTCGTTTGTGCTCCAACTGGTTCTGGAAAAACTGTGCTGCTGGAGCTGGCTATTGTTCGATTGCTGTTGAAGGGAAGTGTCTCGTCCCAGAATGCCTACAAAATTGTGTATAGTAAGTTTAGAATATATCCTCATAATATGCCGCTGTTTGTAACATATCTGCAATTAATTTGAGTTTCGGTTTGATAGCTTTCTAATGTAATGAGATCTCTTCAAAAAGCAAGCAACTGATGAGGGAAGGCCACAAACTGTAGAGTAATTTTGAAATGGCTGTGTTTATCGTTCAAAATCAGCAATATTTTTGTATTAATATTCTGTTGTGTAAAGCATCTTGTTCGCCAGTATAGCCCTGCGATTTTACAAGTTTTTATAATATTATATCGAGAGGAAACATCACAGGAGATTGTAAAGGATTAAATGGAGCAGCAGTAAATGCATATAAAGGAATGTGAAATGGAATTCCTAATTTTACAGATGCACAGAAAAATCACAACCATGTCCTGCTAACGACCTGCTAATCCTTGCTAATCCATCCTGCTAGTCCTGCTAATAGACCTATACATTTCATTTTGAAGGCCAATGAAACCGAGAACATATTTTGCTTTCTAAATGACTTTTTCGTTCTAGTGGCTCCTATCAAAGCACTGTGTACTGAGAGGTACACAGATTGGAATGAGAAATTCAGCCAGTTCAATGTCAAATGTGTTGAAGTGACTGGCGACACTGACATTGATGATTTCTACCAGCTACAAGATGCCAATATTGTCTTTACTACACCAGTAAGTGGATGTTCCACACAGGTCTGTTCCTTTTGAGGTTGCGCCATTTGAAACCAAGCAGCTTGCTTGTTTGATGTTTTCTTGGGCGTTATCTCAGGAAGTAAAAATGTATTGGCTTACATTTGCTGTTACAATGGAGAATGTCGCAAATGTGTACAACGTTGATAATATTGTGTCATTGTGTAATGTGTATGTTGACTGATTCCTGATATTTGCAGACATGTTTCTTCCGAGAAATCCTTTGAGTACGGGTGGCAAGTGGCAGGTCATTTTGTTTGCTAATATGAGTACATGTGGCGAATGAGACTTTTTTGAGTAGGAGTGCAAAAACACATGACATTTCTCTACGAGTTCAAGCGCAAATTCCAGATTAGTAAATCCAAGGGTGAAAATTGATTTATTCCCGTTTTTAAATTCAACCTCAATTTTGACAAAGATTTTATGTTCTAATTTGACGTAAGCGACAAAATCAAATATTTTATCTATTGAATTCCCGCTAGAGTGATCAATTCACAGGGTTACAAGTGCTGATGGAATAACAAAATATTTCGTCGTGATCTGTGCTGCAAAAGTCATCACATCGTTGGTTTGAGCGCTTGGTTACTCAACTTGTTGTCAGCTGAAGCCACAAAGCTCTGAGGCTGAAGCATGGTTGAACGATCAAATCAGGAAACAGCATGTTTTCACTGGAAATGATAACCCACACTTTGCATTTTTATTTCAAAGCAACTCCTTCAGAGTCCAGAGTGCAATAGCTTTCCCACAGGACCACATGGAAACCACACAGCACTTCTAACATTGCGGCTTTGGGGAGATACAGCAAACATGCCAAAAGTTCATTATATGCAGGACCAGTGCAAGTGAGATACATCAAGTGCCAACTGTGCAAGTGGCGAGTGCGAAAATTCTCTTGCGAGTGCCACTCAAGTTTGAATCAATTCACTTGGGTGTCTAAGTCTGATAATATCTAGGCTACTCTCATTCTTTTATTTGAAGAATGCATCTACCAGTTATTTACATCTATGAAATATAGACCTGATATTGAAGTTTTAAAGCTAAGGGTAAATGACATGAAGTGGTAGCTCTTGGATGTTGTTATTTACTATGTCTGCATGTGCAGGCATTATTATAATAATGATCAATGCCTCCCTTTATTCAAGGAAAAATGGGACAGCCTAACCAGAAAATGGAAGGATAAAAAGAGTCTGATGCAGAGTATTCGTCTCTTTCTTGTAGATGAGGTAAACCAATACAACAGTTGCTATATGCTGATGCTATGTCTACGGCAACGGTGATCTGGGAGACACATAATTGTGTGTGCAGGTCATGTTAGCTAACCAGAAATTTAAGTGTTTCGGAGTTGAATATCCGTACGTAGGATACGACCATCTAAATACTACATTACTCGTGTGGTATGAGTACGTTGCAAGGTGCCACTTGTGGATAATCTCCATTGGTGAATTTACTACAGCTCTTCTGCTTTCAGGTGCATCTTCTCGGTGATGGAACAAGAGGTGCGACTATTGAAGCTGTCATCAGTAGGATGAAGACAGTGCAGCTATCCATTTCAGAGGATACACGCTTATGCGATGCATTGCCACTGCGTTTTGTTGCTATTTCTGCTACAATTCCAAATGTAGAAGATGTAAGTACTGTAATGCCATATTCAGCTGATGGGATTCCATATTACATGGTGTTTCAGATACAGTGCTTGCTGTTTTGCAGTAGGGCACAAGTTAGTTTGTTTCTTTGAGCAGCTAGCTTTATTAAACAAAAATTTTGTTTGCTGTGAGCAGATCACAAATGACAGTCCATCCTGCGCAGTTCCAATGCATTTTGGTATATAAGCAAGTTTACCTTTGCCATACGTGAAGACACGAGAAAATTGCTTTATTTGAAACACAATCAGGTGTACTCTTGTCAATGATTGTCAATATCAGGGGTTGTTCTTGGCTGTCGGAGTTGTCGATTTCAGCTCAAAATCCGTTGCCTGGAAATAAAACTTTTATCGTCCCCGTTTTTTGTTTCCTTTCGAAAATGTTGCAATTGGACTGCTATGAGATTATAAATAATCCCCTGACAAATAGTCTCTAGAACTGCCTCTGCTCTCCAGCATGTATTGGTTGCATGCTGAAAAGTCACGAATGTTGAGAATACAGGAGCAATCTCCATCAAGCTGCCATTTGTTTACCAAAACAGTAGTTCTTTTATCTATGTCAGTCAACTGGTAGTTAACCCATTATTGTCAACAGTTAGTCGGTTGTTAAGATTTCAAAAGTCAGGCAACACTACTATATTTTTTATTGAAAATTGCCCCTGGATTTTAGATATTCATTATAAAATAACCAGGTTCCTTTTGGATACCAAGTTAACTTAGCTTGATTGTATGTAGAGAACAAATCGACATCTATTGATATTAGTCTAGCTATTGCACAAGGCACTATGTGATTTAGCCTGTTACATTTGACTTTGTGCTGTTGCAATTTTTGCTTAAGATCTTAACTGTTATCTCTGTTAGGTGGCTCAATGGCTAACAACAAAGGACTATACATCCATCACACACAGGCAAGAACTTTTGTTCTGACAATTGCCCAACTTGTTATGCTAATAACTTCCTGTTACTATGATTAATTTTCATATGTCAAAGCGTGTCTCAGATTTCTATGTTGGTGCTTACTATAAACAGATCTGCAGATGAGTCTTTATTTATATTTCACAAACGTCTGTCTGTTTGGATGTATATTTGTATGTTCCTTTTGTCTGTTCAAAACCCGGCACCTGCTACTCATTAACAAGTACTGATTTTCCTAGTTCTGAAAAACAGCAAGGCTCTGGTTGCACACGGTTTTTTAAACACACCGCGCTGCTGTATTGCTCAAGTCAGGTCAAAGTTGAATGCAGCAAATTGGCACAGAATCTAATGAAGTCCTTATATCAAAAGGCCGCCTTGGTGCCGAGTATGGTTTTCTGAAAGTTTGAACAAATGATTGCTGTGGAAGGGTACTTTGAATTTGCTGTGTTTCCATTTACAGTAGGCTGTGCTCTAATGGTTGGAAATGATCGCTATGAAAAGTAGGCCCTACTGATGTTTGAGTGTTGGCGATAGATACCTGTACTTGCTATTGAGTAGCAGGATCCAGGTCTCAAACAAACAAATAGACCTGTGTGAAATATCATGTGGATGTTTACATACTCCCAACTTTCAGACGAGCTGTGTGTATTGTAATAATTATATGTGATGGTACCGAGACCAACATAGAATGGAGGCTAGCTCAACGTAAGCGTAACATGTACAACAGATTTCAGACAGCTGTGGGGATTAAGCCCATGCTATTCTACTCAGAAACTAATGACCCATACGTTTCGTCACAAAGTTATGCAGCCATTTGCTTGCAACATTCAAGAATTAAGCATCTAGGCCACACTATTACCTTTGGCAAAAATGATTTGCATATCAACCTTCACAAATCACGAGGTGAGCATGTCGACTGTCGCAAAGAAGCGAGCGATGTGTCCGCTGATTGGGTAATGCATTACGATAGACTGCATGGTCGCACAGGATTCTATCCTGATTGATCTAACCAGGGCTAAACCAGGACAGTAGCAGTTATGACGAGCGCGATACGTTAACGATAGTGTGGCACCCTCAACAAAACCTTATCACCTTTTTGCTTTCCACCAGAAAGCTGTAGTCTGGTCTATGCTTTAACTAAACAATTTGATTTTTATCTTTGACTCTTTTGATGAAATGGAATGTTTTCACTGCTGTTTCTTTGCAGTATGGGAGATGAATATCGTCCAGTGAAACTGAGGAAGGTTGTCCTTGGTTACCCTTGCCACGAAACTCAGTCAGAATTCCGCTTTGATCTCTCGCTAAATTACAAATTGAGTGGAGTCATACAGACGTACTCTGATTGCAAGCCCACAATTGTTGTAAGTTGAATCAACACTACTTGTTTATGCCTATGCTCTAGCATTGAAAACATTTCTTTCAACCTTTTACTGTATTGCTTTTAGTTCTGTGCCACTCGTAAGAGTGTATCTCAAGCAGCATCAACCCTTGTCAAAGATGCACGGTTTACATTTGACAGTGGTCATAAATCAAGGTATATAATTGGAAATATCATGCTTAATCATGGAATTATTTATTGACGAAAAGATTTGATTTTCCATTTCTATATGTTGATGTTCAAGGAAAGAAATTCCATTTCATGATCGTTTGTTAGATATGGTCATCTGACATGTACTAAATTGGTCAACACTGTAATTCGTAAAGACCATTCTTGTGCATAAATCTGTTTTTCTTTCTACACTTTGTTGTTAGTATCAAGTTTTCTAATAGTCTTGCTCGGCTCCAAGTCTTGTTATTAAATAATCTTGCTAAGACTTTTCTAATAATCTCGAATAGACTTTTTTAATAGTCTTGCTAAGGCTCTGAAATCCTACTCTGCTCCAAGGCACCTTTTCCAATAACGGCTTCTTGCTCATGTTGTAAATGTCAGTTTCTGAGTTGGTTTTCATGACCAGTAGTTGAATACAGTTGTCTTTGCTGGAATTGTGCTGTCGTTCCTGCATCCAACATTATTCACATACTTTGTATATTTTCTCTAGAAACAGACTGTGGTGCACTGATGAAGCTCTTTACAAGCTCTAATTTACTTGTAAATCTAAGAAATTAAAATCATTTCAAGCCAACTTGCTCCGGGAGGGAACAAGTTTGATCTCAGTCACGACACCTTCTGTAAATTCTTTATGTCATTTTGATGTGAGTAAGTGTTGACTGTGTGCTATGTAACCCTGTTTCTATTCATTCATATCATTTTTCAAATTTATTGTATAACAGCGTAGTTCCCAATATGTTGCAGTTCCTTTTACAAAAGCTGCTCTTTGTAGTGATTTCTCACAAGATAATCTGTAAGAAAGAAGAATAATTTGTGTATCCTAGACACACCCAGCATATCCCAGATTGATTATTTACTGGAATGTTGTAATATTACATTATACGTTTGCAGCAGCTTTTGCGGTTTACTCTGAATTGTATCTATGCTGTTATTGTTTTTTGTCTTTGTTGGATTGTTTAAGGCTCTTCAACCACTCAAGTTTTATCAAAGATTCCAAACTTAGAGGTGACAATGCATGCAATGATGATTACTTATATCCTGGGCACTATAGCGTAGTCCTGGACTAAACTACTAACATCTATATACGGGAGTTGAGATTACCTGGGCTGTGATTTAGTCCCGGTCCATTAAAAAGGCCTCTGATGTAAGCATGAAAGCAGTGCTCTCTTGACTTACCTATTAAGATTGCCAACAAATTTTGTAATAGTTTTTCTCCATATATCTGAATTTTGATTTATCTCTGTGTCACATCAGATTTGATCATGTGTGGAGTTGGTTTTCATCACGCTGGACTTGAGCTCAATGACAGAAAACAAGTCGAAGCCATCTTTTCTAAAGGGGATCTACCTGTATTGTGTAAGTTCTCCGAACTTGATAGTTAAAATTGCTGTGCAGGAGTTCTATTTCGGCATTATGAAAGGTGATACAGTGAAGCCTGTATGTAACGGTCACCTCTGGGACCTGAGAAAACTAACCTTTTATAGACAGATGGCCTTTCCGAGGTGGCTGCTCTATAGAGGTGGCCGCTAATACAGGTTTGACCGTATTATGTTTCATGTGTTGACGCTGGATTGGTTTAGTTCGCGCCTATTCTGTATAAAAATTTGTCATTAATTAATCCTGGAAACGACATCTCTTCATAAGATTTTAATAAGCAGATATTATCACAAATTACTTGTCCAATATGGTGACATCCTTCTTTTTGCTTTTCAGTTTGCACAAGCACTCTGGCTATGGGAGTAAGTATCCTGTTCTGTATTCAGGAGTTTAATATTATTCCAAAAGCAGCTTGGTATTTCAGTTCAATTGGACAGATGGTTCACATATATTGAAACAAGGTTATTTGTTATATTTTCATCTGTTTTTCTCATCGAAATAATTATGTGCTACATCACATGTGTGTGTGTATTTGATAGAAAAAGCATCAACACAATACACATATAGAAGGCAGAAAACTGCACTAATACTATACGGTTTGTTCTAATACTATACGGTATACTTATTTTTTTATCAAATCCTGATTACTGATTGAAACTGAATCTTGGCCTACTTTGCGCTAATATGTTTAAAAAGAGTTACTGTACGGCGAAGTATAGCTCTCTCGAATAACGCATTAATCCTCTATCATTTTGCTCTCTTTGTATTTTCAATTACAGTGAAACCTGTCTATAATGGTCACGTCTGGGACCTGAGTAAAATGGCCTTTATAGACAGGTGGCCTTTCTGTCCAGGTTGCTTTCTATAGAAAATGTCATTTTGAGGTCATGAAGAGTGGCCTTTATACACAGGTGGCTGCTTTACAGAGGTGGCCGCTAATGCAGGTTTGACTGTATCGTAGTTGCCTGCCTGTTATTTTAGTATTGTATTTGTGATCACTGTTCTGGCATTAGTCAATATGTTGCAATGATAAATGCTATGATGTATCATTTCCTTGAATCCAGTTCACAGTATTGCAAAACAAACAAATGGCAAATAGCACATTGAATTGGTTTGAGTCTGGCTGGTCTTTTGCAGGAGAGTTCTTGTGCAGGAGAGAAACTTCTAACTCTGTTTAACTGCTAGTCTGTTAATTTTGCCTTGTAATATTGTGATTTCTAATTCCTATTGCATCCATGCTATTGTTATCCCTCAGGTAAATCTTCCTGCTCATTTAGTTGTTATCAAATGTACAATGCATTATGTGAATGGGCTTTACGAAGAGTACGGTGAATCTCAAATCCTGCAAATGATTGGGCGTGCTGGAAGGCCACAGGTGATTTGTTTTTCATCAGCCTAGTTCATTGCTATAGAGTGTAGAATTTGTTTATGTAAAATGTTTTATCAAGCAGAAATATTTGCATGTAACCAAATTTATAATGTAGTGTATTACTAAATTGGGTTTTTGGCATCTATGTATGTATGAATGTATGTGGGTATATATTTTTGAAAATACACGCAAAATGCAAGTTATAGTCAAAAATAATATAGCTTACCGTGTACATGAATTAACTAATAAGTAGTGAGATAAATTTTCTTGACAAAAGGGCTTTGTGATGGTGCTATGCTGCAACAGTTTTGTCCAACTAGCTCTGTCTCTTGCATCCATTGACAGTTAGTGCGCACCGAGATTGCACCATTTCATAGTATAATCCTGCCACAGTCTTCGTTTAAGTTTGTCTCTCTTTTCACATTGGTAGTTACTTCAAGTCTAAAAGGTTATTTGAATCTTCCATTTGACCTTATTCATTTGCTTGCGTTATTTAGTTTGATTCTAGTGCAACAGCAGTGATAATGACAAAGATGGGGACAAAGGTGATTAATGAATTATCAGTTACATTATACATGGTACAATGCTTAATACTTCATTTGGACCATCTAATTTCTGCTTTTCATTCATTAGCTGATTTGTTAAATAACATAGTTATTGACTTGTGGCACAAATCATACTACGACCAGATCCAAGAGGACATCACTGCTATGGGTCTCCACAGCATAGAAGCAGCCAACGAGCTGGCAAGTAGCAGACGTGATTGGGCGTCACATACTCGTCAATGTCACTAACCGTGTAAATAAATGTAATTAAAGCTTGCCAGTTTTGTATGATTGTACGTTTGCAAGTTGTAATAGTTATACGCGCCACCACCCTTACGTTGTCATGGTGCCGGCAAGCGTTTAAGAGAGAAGAGAGACTATGGAAAAGACTAGAAGGAGAATGAATCTGTAGTTAATTATGCAGCTGGTTGATTATACACTGGACCGGTATCGTGCATTAGATTGTCCAAGACTTTATTCTGTATTGCATGATATTGTTCACAAGGCATCATTTTCGATTTATGGTAATATCATCTGGCAAATCACACGGAAGTATTTGCAATCCGTGTATGGTCGCGATGCAGATGCTTTGTTTAAGATTGCAATGCCGGTATCTTCTTGCAAATGTTTACCATATTCTATTGATGGGCTCGAATTGTAGAACTGTTATGTTTTTTAGATGAAATACGAGCATCTTATTTCTGGAACACAAAGTGTTGAAAGCAGGTAACATGAACATAAGTTGACCCTTTGCCTATTTATTGTGACCATCATTTAGAGTAGTTCTTTTTAACAGAATAGCGTGCTACTCCTGTTTGTGGTGGCATCGTTGATCTCTCACATTTCCTGGGGTCCAATCTGCTATGTGACATAAAACCATTCCATCTGGAGTCTCTTTTGTCTCTATTTGCCTGCCTAGCACATTCAACTTTCCATGGATATTGTCTTTTGTTCCGATATACATTTCAATGGTGACCACCAGCATGGTCAACCCACTATGACAGAAAATGGTTGGTTACAAGAACGGGACACTTTGCTTGTGTTTAATGCTCTTTTTGTGCTTATGAAATGGCCCACAACGGATAATGACTTTCATTGAAGTGACAGCTAGGTAAGGCTCGAAGCATCTTCTAATGATTTCTTGTGCTTACAGTTATTATTTCCAGTTTCTCTTCTTCACAGTTTGCACAAGAACTTGATAGAGCACATCAACGCCGAGCTGGTTCTTGGAACAATCACTGAAATGTCAGTTGCTCAACAATGGCTAAGATCCACTTTTCTGTTTCAGCGAATGCAGAAAAACCCAGAGTATTATGGTAAGCAACATGCTTGTCCAAACTGCTAGTCTGGGAAAAGGAAATGTTCTATAGCACTTAAAGGCCTTACTGCATTTATTGATGCGAGTCCATTCGGCCCTATTTGTTTTGAGTCAATCACATATACAAATAACAGCTGCAACTTGGGCCACTGTTATGCATCGGTATTGTTTTGAAAGCAATTTTAAAGTACAGGGTTACAAGAGAAAGTTGATTGCTCACACGTTTAGCGATATAGCGCAATGATATGAAGTTGCGGGATATCAGATTCTGATCAGTAATCGGATTTGTTTGCCACAACTGTATATTGAAGTCGATTTTGAAGGAAATTTTAAAGTCATATATATAATAGAATATTGACTTAATTAATAATTATAATTAATTATAATTAATTAATTAATTGATTAATTAATTAATTATAATTGACTTATGCTCACAACAGCAGGATATCTGATATGATTTTGTGATATTGCAAGATATGAAAAGATGTTTGATATTTGCATGATTTGACGGATGGTTCTTTTTAGGTGCCCCCAAGACACTTGAGAAGGAAGCAATGGCAAACAAACTTCAAGGTTGTTTTTAATCACTGATGTATCCATGATATCTGAAATTATTACCACGTGTTGACCTTCTGTTATCTCTGTCATGTGGTATTGTTCATATACCACAGAAGGGAAACAACCACTCAATTACAGATACCAATGCAGCTTCAACTTCATTGCAACTACGTGAATCCTTAGATAAGAGCTTACTGTAGCACAAAGATCTGCTATGAGTATAAGTACACTTCATTATAAAGTCTTCCATCGGCTTCTTGCAATCTGATTGGCTGAGAGGCACGATTGGAGTTCCAAGCTTAACACCTGTTGCTGTCATTATTTCATGGATGACCAATTTTTAGTTGTCCGTTTGGAGTGAATTGAACATTGAAGAATGAGAATTTCTTGAAAAACAAAGATTCAGCTCTTTCTGGTTGGATTATCTCATTTGACCCTTGCTTCGATGAGAAAGTTGAAGGTTTTTGGGAGAAGGCTCTTGAATCAGAAACATAAATACATAATTGTATATTTAGTCGACGAAACAGTTGATGTATCGTAAACTGAGGTGACCCTTTATTATGTAATTGATTGGCAAATCAGCTAGTTTGCAGTAGCATCGAGCAAGATATGCCTTCTACCTTGAAACTATTCTGGATAAAATTTACAACCTTGCAATAGAATGTAGGAGTTTTTCTTTTGCCTTTTGTTTCTTGTGATGAGAAAGCCATCGTGTGGCATCATTGTCCAACCATGGTATGATGTGATTACATTGAAGCACTGTTTGTTGATCAACCACCAAACATGAAATTCCAATACATTCTTGATGAATATTGTATTCTCATTCAGCAATGTGCACGCGTGCATTAAAGTCATTAATGGGGCTGGAGCTTGTGGATCAGAAAAAGGAAGGCACCCTTATCCCGACAGGTAGACATTCAGGCTCAGTTATACATTGTGATTCTGTTGTCAGTGATGGAAGGTATTTCTGAATGATTAACAATCTAGAGCAAATTGTCATTCCTTCAAACCTGTTTTTACAGAAACTGGGAAACTCATGGCACGATACTGCATTGCCTTTGCCACTGTGGAGCTCTTGTCTAAACTGCAAGGATCTGAATCTTTAGAAGACCTGGTTAGTGCTTCCCTCTAACAATGGTAACGCTTACATTCAAATCTGCCTTTAATGGGTGCCTTCTGTAAGAGTACACTTGGCTGAAATAGCAGACACATGTGGTCATCCTAGCTGTGAGGGTCTTTATCGGATACTACAGACCAACGCTGCCGGCTTCAAAATAACTACAGCTAAAGCTAAGCAGTTCATATGAAATGCAAAGAGGAATACGGTGACTGACCAAGGTGGCAATGGTGATGGACCACTTGAGAGATAGTCGATTGGTCCAGTTATCGAGCAATGCAATGTTCTTGAACAATAGATTGGATCAGCATTAATTAAAGAGCCAATGATGTAAATAACCTTGGAAAAAAAGATGTTTTGCAAATCTGAGGCATTGCATCACAATATCATTAATAATTTGAACCGTGAATAAACTAGGTTATTTGTAACCATTTATTTAGTATTGGATGAGAGGAGTTTCCAAGTATCAGCTTAGTAGCAAATGTCATCTAATGTATTTGACCGTGAAACATTTCTATTGTTCGATCTGAAGAGTTGTGCTCTGCCTTGATACCTTGGTGACAAGTTTTATCGCTTTAAACTGATATTTTATTTATCTATTTGTAAATGTGTACACCCATAGACTTGTTAAGTTATTTTAAGCTATGATGATTAAATGATTTCTTATGTTGCCAAAATCAAAATATATGTAGTTTCTATGTTTAAATGATAATTTGGGCCTCATGTCATCCATCAAGCTGCTGTTGTTATTCCTTTTGTTTTGTTGTAATCCGGAGGAAAACGTTGTCCTTTGTCTGCATATTGAGTCAAGGATGTCAACTCTCGCAACACAGTGCAATTGTGTATTATCTTCATTAGAATGACTATCTTGTTGTGAAATGATTGTCTGTTGTTCAGATTGATGTCGTATCTCAGGCCAAAGAATTTGAAGATATCAAATTACGTGTGAATGAAAAGAAGATATTGAACACTTTGAACAGTGACAAACACAGGATCACTATCAGGTTAGAAAGCAGAGATTGTCACCTATGAACAGAAGCAATATTCTTTCATTAGCGTCTTGTGGGTGTATACCGACCAGGCATTTTGGCTTTAGCTCTAGGTTTAAGTCATTGGCTTGTTAATTTATCCTTGTGCAATAACAAATGATTTATTGAGGTTCCCAAATGTTGGACTGTTTCAAGGCATGACTCAAGACTCACTTTTTTAAAATGGCGTATGCGAAGTAATGTCGTTTTTAATTCAAATCATCCCAGGAACAGTGGGAGAAATTTTCGAAGTACCTGTAGATATGGTTCAATTTTAGTTATCATTAATATGATGGTAAAAGTACATTTTAATTTGCTGTAATTATATTTCAGTTTTAAAGTACGGTAGAGTTTAGGCCATGATGAATGTAAGCTCTTTAGAATATTTGTATAGTTTTAGCGGCTTTTTAGCGCTCTATAAATTATTGTATTATTATTATTATTATATTAATATTATTACATTTACATTTTGAAACAATTTTTTAGTTTATATTGCTGCTTCTACTTGTGTTGTAGATTCCCGATTAAGGGAAAGATAAAGACAACAAATCATAAAGTCTCATGGTAAACTATTTGATTCTTACTTTTAAATGCATTTGCTGTTATGTTAAGCATTCAATCTGTCGTTATGTTGATTTGAAGTTGAAGTTGCAAAATTCGCATTATTTGTTCATGTTTCTATTGTGTGTTCTAATCACCTTCTTTCGAACATTGCTTTTCTGTTTTTCAGTCTTCTTCAAGCAGTGATGGGATGCTTGACAATCAATGAATTCTCTCTTACGCAAGACGTCACAGTGCGTAAAATATTCAAACATGATGAACTATTATGTCACTAGCTGGTCTGCACTGATAACGCAGCTGCGTCCAGCGTCGTTGCTTCGCATTTGGATGAATGTTAAATTAGTCCTATACAAATCACAGTTCACAGTTTTATCCCATAAAGCAGCAGTATCGAATGCTGCGTCGAATGTCGCCTATTATTTCTCCGCTCAGCTATGGCTTCCAAGAGGCTGAAATCGATCCTTTCGAGTCATTCAAGCGCAGCAGTTTGCGAGGCAAGCACAGAAAATTTAATTCCCATTCTACGGCGATAATTTCATCAAACTTGTAGAAAACATAGCTCGGCTTCAAGGCGACCTTTTTAAAAATCAGCTCCGTTAGATTCTGCACCAATTTTCATTGTTAAACTTTGACCTGGTTTGAGAGTTGGAGCTGCGCGGTGTGTTTTGAAAACCGTGCACAACCAGAGCCGTGTTGTTTCCCAAACGTCAGAAGATCCGTACTTGCTAATGAGTGACAGTTGCCTGGTTTTGAACAGACCAACACACAAACATACAAACAGACGTTTGTGAAATATAGATATAGATATTGAACCATTGCTGTCTTGGTTCATCGACGTATTTCTCTGTGCCTTTCATATGACCTATTTAGCTTCAGTTGTAGTTATTTTGAAGCGGGCAACGTTTGTCCGTAGTGTACGATAAAGACCATCACAGGATGGCCACATGTGCCTGCTATTTATTTCAGCCAAGCATATGCTTACATGATGCACCTATTAAAGGCAGTTTTGATTGTAGTGTTACCACTATTAGAGGGAAGCCAACACTAATTAGTGCATCATGTTTATTTTAGTGGTGTTTAGCATTAATGAATTGTACTTCCGTATATTGAAATTTGCAGAAGATCTTCAGAGCTGGGCAAAGACTGACCAAATGTAGGTTAAAGCGTTAGTTATATTTTGTTTCTTAGATGGTCATTTTCAAGTAGATTGATGACTGAAATGAACTCCTTTCTTTCTCATCAGTTGTGATGGAATTCATGCTGCGAAAGGGGCACTACAAAGGAGCACTGAATGCAATCATATTGTACAAGTGCTTTAGAGCAAGGTAATTATTCTTGTTTCCATGCAAATTCAGTACGCTTTAAACAAGGGAAACCACTATTTACTTGCCCCAACACAATTTACAATTATTTCATATGTTAATTAAGCTACCAGTGTGTCTACTGTATGTTTTCCTTTGAAGTTGAGGGCTCTGAGAGAAGACATTCAGAATGCTTATCAGATCACCTTAATGAAATAAACACAATGATGATGATATGACATGGTATCTGAGCGCCTAACACTTGCCACTTCGTATGACACTACAGACATACAGGTCGGCTGGGCCGGGAGTTGGACCTGAGACCCCTGATTGGCAGTCACAAATACTAGCCTCTAGACTACGCCAAATGTGGATCATATATGACACCGTGTGTAACAATTCAGCTCAAAGAGGAAATCTTTTTGTTTTGAAGGTTGTGGGAAAATTCTAAATTTGCTGCAAGGCAATTGGAAAAGATTGGTGAGTGAGTTAAATAATCAAAAGTCCTCTTGAAGTCATTCCAAATAAATACATATCATCATGCATCATCAATAGTTGTTGAGTGCACATACATACATACAAATGGACAAAATGCAAGCATATTAACTATTGTTCAGGTTCCGGTGAAGCATGAGTGACACCCTAACTCATCATGATCATGCACACAAGAAATGACTATTACTATCAGGTCTATCCTAGGTGCTCTGATTTTGAACACCGGCAGACCTCCACCTTGGACTAACATTTGCAATAGAATACAATATCAATGTACAGTCAAACCTGTATTAACAGCCACCTCTATAAAGCAGCCACCTGTGTATAAAGGCCACTCTTCATAACCCCAAAATGACACTTTCTATAGAAAACAACCCTGACAGAAAGGCCACCAGTCTATAAAGGTCACTTTTCTCAGGTCCCAGAGGTGATCGTTATAGACAGGTTTCACTGTATAGCCAAACTGTCTCGTTTTGACAACATGATCCACAACAAGCAGAATGCAAGATATATCTGTATGTTATGATGCCAAATTCCTTCCTCACAGCAACAACTTTGCAATCATATTTTTGCAGGTCCAGCAATGTGTTCTGCGCTTGTCAATGCTGGCATATCATCATTTGAGAAGTTACTGGATACTAATCCCAGGGAGATTGAAATGGTAACTAAAACCATTATTTCTTGTGTAGGTGATATTGTTTTTTAGCTCTCAATCACATGTTTGTTGATCTTTATAACTGCTTGCTTGTTATTGGTGTTGTAGATTGTCAATCGTCACCCTCCTTTCGGAAATCAGGTATAATCAGTGCCCAATATCACATTACCGCTTGTTAGCTGTGGCAATATCACGCTAGCAATGTTCTTGTCGATTTGAAAGTTTCTTCACTTCTTGTGTTATCCTCCTATTAGCATGTCAAAGCATTGCGCTAAAAGCAGAATTTGCTCCTTCATCATGGTTATACGATGATTATGCTCTGTCACATTTTAGATTCGTGACGCAGTTGCAGCTATGCCAAGGTTCTCCATGAAACTTGAACAGGTACATTGTTGACTTGTTGTTCTATTCGAACTGATCTACAGTGAAACCCATCTGTTTATCTTATTTATTAACGATCTTAATAGTGTTGTAGAAAAGTGTAACGTGAGCATGTACGCG
>OFHS01002746.1:0-19614 GCA_900245855.1 Calvadosia cruxmelitensis | reverse complement strand
GGAATAATGTTTGGTGTTTGTATGGAAATGTTAATTTTACCATTTTTATCTACTTTAAAGTAAATCAGAACACTACTATATTTCTGATTTATTTATTGCAGGTGTTGATCAATTTATTAAAATACACTAATATTATAAGCATTTGCTTCAAATTCCTACACCGTGAATCAGCTCGTAGAGCATCTATGTTCTTTTGTCTCTGATGCAACCTCAACTACAAGACTGATGTTTGTTTTATTGATGTATTCATTGTAATATGAGTGGCTGTCGAATTGGAAATGATTTTTATCAATCTATAATATAAGCCGCACTGTTTGTGTGTGTGTGTCCACATTTCGTTGTTATCGATTCATGCTCTCCACGGATAACGCACGGTCACCAAAGTTTACAGGAATGTTCTCCAGCTACATGGTCGGGTTTTAGGCTTACTTTAATGTCCAATGTCGTGCTGTATCTAAAGCTAGAGGAAGATTTTCTTTTTCCGTACTCACGCCTTTTGCAGCCCCAACAACATTTTGTTTGTTCGATGAGTCACGGTTTGCTGCTCCCGCTCACGTGCTCTGCCTATTGTTCTAAGTGATTTGTTCAGCCAATCAAAGCGCCGTTTGTAATTCGACACCACACACAAGCGCGTGGTTTTCAAATTTTCCACGGGGATCACAATCTCTCCAACCGTTTCTCGCTTGCA
This sequence comes from Calvadosia cruxmelitensis, assembly GCA_900245855.1. Taxonomy (NCBI): domain Eukaryota; kingdom Metazoa; phylum Cnidaria; class Staurozoa; order Stauromedusae; family Kishinouyeidae; genus Calvadosia; species Calvadosia cruxmelitensis. Next base: position 18,926 of record OFHS01002746.1, on the reverse strand, counting down.
GAACTGAGTCAACGTTATCTAAAGACTGATGGATTGTTTGCCATTGCTCTACAAACAACTGCATTGCCGCTGTTCGTGTTTTCTGGGATCCACATGCGACATAAAAGCCTCTCATGTAATTCACACGCTGTGAAATGGTTACGACTGCGCTTGCAAGATTCGCTATCGATATGTACTGTCTGCAAGCTTGCTTTGTCGTTTTCTTCTGCCTTACAAACAGCATTTGCGAAAGGAATGGGCCGCTGCCCGCTGTAACCATAGAAATAATGGCTGTAACCTGGCTCTGTCGAATTCTGGGAAATGTTATTACATAGCATTGTCTGTCGTTTGTCACGTGGCCTCAGCATCTGTTTCTCAGAAGTTCTTGACATCATAGTGACATTCAGAAACATCAATACAATGAGATGTCCGGTAGAAATTATACCCAGCATCGCGGGTAAACTCAGCTAGTATATTATATTGCACTGTTCCAAACTCGGTGCTCATCCGTTTCGTCAGCTTTAATATTGCATTGCTGGCACTAGGCGAGGGATTGAATAAAGCAGAGGATATTTTCTAAGACAGTCGATGATGTAGTGAAATGCTATCGATTTTTGTCTGTGCATTCCATGTGCTTTTATCCCGCTTGTGTACTTTCTACGTAGAAAGAAACACCAAAGCAAAAAAGCAGTCTTGAGGTGTTGCGAGCTGAGCGCCTGCAACGGCAGTCAGAAGAGCGCAGTCGAGTGAAGCAGCTCATGGGAATAGACGCACAGCAGCAAACGGCTTCAAATAGCAGCACAATGAGGTAAGTATTATGTTTTAAAAAGATGCATCTAGCTTAGGGTGGTCCCACTTTCCAAACTGTTGAGGTGCTCAAGCGGAATTTGTTTTCAAATCGATCGAATATAGCCCTGGTAAAGTTTAGGCAAGCTCTGCCAACGCTACATGACGGCACAAATCGATGTTATGTTTCGCTTTATTGCGTTAAATCCTATTCAATCCTCGTCTCATGGAGCGGAAAAGCACTCTTGAATCTGACATGATTCATTGAGTCACGGCTACTATGGTAACCTGTGGGTCAATGTTTGTCGTGGCACGCCCGGAGACAATAACCACGACTAGCTTTCCAACTATCAACATGTCGTGACGAGGACACGAACAGAACTAAATTACGTTACAGAATACAATGACTCTAGGTTACGACATAACAGCATGACATCATTAACACAGAGGATATTAACACAAGAGAGCAATATCTAGGAAGACAACAGGAAACATGACAACCAATACGTGGGACGACAACAGGAACTGCACAACCACCACAATGTTGTGGAGGGACAAAAAAAATTTCTTCAGACCGTGGGAAATTTGGTCGCCCCCAACTGCGATCGTGGGAATTTTTGCCGCATTCAACTGTGCTACGCAATGCCTTAATTTCGTTTCGGATTTTTACTATATTTGATTATATCAATGATTTAATCGCACGTGGTTACGTTGTTTGATAATTGTGCATGTGTCTTAATTGCCTTGATGGTTGTTCCGACTTGAGTTTGAAAAGCCTTTACTTTGCTGTGATTGGTTCAATGGGTTCAAGGTGATTTGATCATTGTTCGATATTGTTCGCTTGTCTCAGGTTAGTTGGTTTATTTTAAAGATTGTGATGGCTTAGAAATGTTGATTGGACAGAAAGAGTCTGTTGTTTATTGTGCAGTTTGCGGTTAGGTACTGGATGAAGCTTTGAAGTGTCACCTTTGTCTTTCAATTTTCCACGTTTCGGCATCACTAATTGATCACTATAATTTTTTACAATTATCTGTGAGTCATCAGCAAGAGCTTCTATCTTTTTAACTCTATTATATTGCGTTTTGTTTTAAATAACTCACTATTCTGTAAAACGTGCGTTATGGGCAACTGCTTACCTGAAAACAGGATGTAATAGAATGTAAGAGAAGTAAATCAAATGATGATGATGCTGAAATAACCGCAATTTGGCATCCATTGATACGTTAGAGACCAATCAAACGGTTTGAGCGCAGATCTAGCTGCCTCCTTGCATGCCAAGATGCCTTTCCTTGTGGAAAGTAGTATTGATTTTAGGTATCGAAAGGATTGGACGGCTGACGCGTCCAATTGGCCCCTGGAATGACATTATCTGTTCGTTCTCATAACCCATCGTCAAGAGTTTTGTTTTCATTGCATTGATTTTAATACCACAGGGCCTTCGCCAGGGTAGATCGAGTCGGGTGTTGCCCGACTCATTTAGCCAAACACCCGACTTGAATTTTTTTGCCGAATGTAAATCCGGTGAAATTACAAACAAAGAGAAGCACGCCCCGCCTGAATCTCTCCCGTCTTCTTCTTGCTCAATTACATTTCCACACGAGATGGCAACAATAATCGGAAACCAGTAGAAAACCAGGCATTTAAAAGTCGTTCCTGGCGCAAAATTTGCTAAGCTGAAAAGGCTGCGAATTACCGGGCATATTCATTCTCGGTTTCCCGAAACTGATTTCCTTGACACGAACGGGTCCCGGTTTTCGTTTTCTATTGTTTTTGCAAAGCCTATAGAGCTTCCGACTCCTGCTAGCAAACTAACAAATGACAACCAAAAGAAGCAAATTCTCCGCAAAAAGACTGAGAGTGTGGACAACACGGTAAATCAATGTGTCGAAATAACTCAAGTGGAAGTAATCCGCTAAAGTTAACAGCGATGGCCATCATGAAGGCATGAGACAGCGTTGTGAATGAGTTCTTTTGAAACGAGAAGCAGACAGCGGTCGGTCGAGACTTGTGATATACAGATTGCTGTCAACACGGAAAATCAATTTTCACAAACAACTCAAGTTGAAGAAAACGTCGGACAATGAAACAGTTAGCAGCCTTCGAGTTGTTTAGAAACACGTGCCAGACTGAACAAAGTTTTCAACGATCCAATCGAAGCTCGCAAGGCTAACAGAAATTAGATGAAACAAGCTGATGTCCAAAGGCTGAGTTCAAAAGATTCTTCGAAGCGTCACAAACGTTAAAAATCTTGTGTGTAGCAGTGCCACGACAGTTCGAAAGCAAGGCAACTAAACGCGAGGAATGAGACGGTGCGGAACTTTAAATGTGTAAAGTGATTCATTGATTCAACATCGCACATTTCCGTGAAGCGTGCTATTGTTGCGAGACAAAAGAAATCTGACACCAACACACGCTTTGCAAATAGCTTCAACTGAGAAGGCGATCAACGTCTTGACCTTGGTCTTGACCAACGTTACGATTCCTTCAAGTTGTTTCGTGGTTGTCCCATTTTCAGTCACATAGATCGATTTTCACTTCAATCGATGCTGGAACAAAACCTGATCAATTGCAAACAAACAACGTAGAGGAAAACCTTAAATACTTATTCAAATTTCAACATCCGCTGCACTATAAGATTGCCATACTGAAATTATATCCTGGCGAAGGCCCTGTACCATCACCTTGCGTGATCTCTAAAATGGGTGTGGTGTATCCAGTTAGAGTGGTTGGTATATCAAGGTTGAGCACATCGGCAGCAGTAGCGAGTGGTCCGCTAGCAATCGTAGCATTTGCCGAAAGCGAGGCTGACTGCACTGATTTGGTACCACTAACAAGGTCTCGTTTGTCGGCTTGTCCATATCGTCCAGATTCATCACACCTTATGCTCCGTCTTGCATAGCCGGCTAAAGGAGAACTGACAACAGTCCAAATGCGAGGCACCGAAGTTTGGATGTCTTGCTTTGGAAGATAGCCTGGAGCATAGGGGTGCGACCGGGACCCTCGTGTTTGCAGTCTGGGATTAGTGCATCTGGTGATGTAGAGTGGACGAAGCACACTGTTATCAGTTGACAGCAAACTTTGTAAATTCCAGTGCGGCAATGAGCATTTATGTGGTAAGTCAAGTCTTAGTTTTGTTCCATGCAATAAACTGCCATCAGTGAGACCTCCCGCAGATGTGACTTGCTTGGAATAGGAACGATCAATGATACGTAGGATGATACCTAGATATCCCTTCAAATCTTACCACGGAAACGGCCTTGTTTCCTTCAAATGCTGTCATAAGGGTAGGTTGTCATTTATGATAAACTTCTTGGATACAGTCTGCTCCAATAGCCCACGCAACTCAATTTAATTGAAACAGTGCAGTTTCATAGCCAAACATCTGCTTTCATCAGGATGATAAATATCGAACTGTGCGGACAAAATCTTGAGATACCCTTTGCCCATCGAATATATTGAGACTATGATCATAAATCACAAAAAGGTAGTTCTATGAGGCAAAAATTTCCCTCTCCAATTAACAATCAACTTCATTATCTAAAATCCAAGCAAACAAATCTTTCTTTTATGACGCGTCAAGTATAGGATTCGAAGGTGAGCACTACACTGACTCCAAGTACTAGAGGAGATTGTGAAAGCAAGCAGATTACCGTGAGCTGAACACGTAGCCAGTCAGTCGTGAAGAAGATTTCAGATAGTTCCTCTTCCAACTTTAGCATAGAGTCCTTGGTCAATGACATTGATAGCACTTCCAGTGCCTTTCCCATAGAGTCATAGTCAAGCGCGCCAAGCACTCACCAACCAAGTGGCAATGGAGCAGTCCAGCTGCATGTAAAATGCAAAATGTGGTGTTAATGATGGAATGATTTGCTCGCACACATCCAGATATCGAACTAGAAACTCAAAATAAACACATTATATTTGGCCTTTCCCGTCCAATGAAGAGGATTTAACTTCTTTCTGAAGAAATGAAGCAATTCATTCAGCAACATGTTTCAATCTGCTCAGCATTATGTCCCGCATTATGTAGCTGCCAGTTGCTGTAAACTGTCAGCCGTAGAGCACAAAGTCAACTTCAAGAATACCTCCAACTATACCGTATTGCTTTCATGTCTTTGACATAGCTGAAATAAATGTTTTTACATGTCCACTTTGTCTGTATTCTCGCTCATTACTCTGACAAAGCTTTGGTGCATCTTCTCTTTCACGTTCTTCTTCACAAGTAAGTCATTTGTCTTGCAGCAGTGGCCACAAAATTGCCTGCAGTCTCCTTGATACCCCGGACACCAACAGTATGACTAGCAAAGATAGATAAACGCCTGTTGTAGACTAGTTTTCTATAACAAAGCCTGCCGGCTGTGCTAAACATGTTCTCTTGCTGCAGTGAGAAAAGGTCCAAGGCCAACAAACAACCGCGCTGAGCTTCCCTCGTCCATGTGTTGTCACTTTCTGATTCATATCCAGACGACCGTTTAAAAAGGACTTCAGGTGGCGCTACCTTGTTTTCTAGTTACGTTACCTTGACCTGGAGATACTTCTTGTGGATTTGACATGTGGTTGTTTGTTTGTTTGTTTATTTGTTTATATTTGGTACTCAAATCATTTTCACCACTATATATACACAAATAAATTTACATATAGAACTCGGGGAGCAACCAATTGAGTTAGCAGCACTGATGATATGTTTGGTTGTGTTTTGCGTCCGTCATTCTAGGTACTCATCACAGTACAACCCTCATCTGGCAAGGGCTCCAAGGGGCACAGGAGGGTAGCAAGTGCTCAATCGACCAATGTCTTATTTCACAGCAAGATGCTTGTGAGATGGCAACTCAACCTGCTTTAAATGCACTCCCGACTGGAGAGACCAAGCCACCAGCTCATTGATCACGCAACTCCACATTAAATGACCTGCTGCTTGTCAGATCTTGCACTGAGCATGACATTTTGTCAAAAGGGAAAGAAAGGCAAATATCTCATGTTGCTTTGTAAGCTCTTGTAAATGTGTAAATAGTGACCTACCACCCTCCGCCAGTTTCTAAATGGTCGTTCATCTCATTCTGTGCAAGTTCTTTCTGATGTCAATTTGCTTAAAGTTGTTTGTAGCGTGTTGAATGTGATAACATTTGTGGCAATGTGTTGAAACTATCAGTGAGTGTCTACTTACAATGTAATAATTGACGAAATGCACTTCAGTTACATGCATGTTACGATACAAGTGTTTTCATTGACGTGGTTTTGCGCTGACATCAACAATTATTAATAGCCAAGAACAATCTTTTAAAATAACCATTACGAATAGACGTGCGACGCCTTTGTTGACCACGGTCGTGTTTTCGTGCTCTGGTAACTTTTACTTCACATTAATTTTCTAAGCACCTTACCTTATACATACCTTTTATTTTTATTGCAGTTGTATTTACTGTAATATTTCTTCTTCAAATTTACTGCTCGCAGTTTAGTTGGATTTTTTGTTTTGCTTTTCTTACTCGTTTTATTTACCACTAGCGGCTTCACCGCCAGGGCCAATGGCAGGACTCAGCACAACGCAACTCAGTCTATCAGGCTGGGGGTGAATAAGACGGACGAATAATGACACACCTACACGGTGATATTCGCCCACCGACTTCTGCGCACTCTATTTGAGCGGGTAGCAAAAAATGTCCACTGCACAGTTTTGCATCTATAATCATGCTCCAAGGGAAACTACTCGGAAACGAAGCAATCACGTCATGCGGTCATTTGACCCATTGCTACAAGATGTACAGTGGGTAGATACTTCAGGGAATTACTTTTGTGCGTAAGCGGGTTATACTGTATTGCATGGTGGGTCTGCCAACTGCGCATACGTCAATCGAACGGTTAGTGCTGGCGTGCAGGAGTCAAACTCAACTCAAAACTAAACAGACTGGCCCAAGTCAAAACGGCTTTTTTCATATTTCATTGAGTGATTACAACTGGTGGCACAGCTTGCCTTCATCGGACTTGTCTCTGTGTTCAACAGCCATGAGGCTATCTATACGATGTGTAAAGTACTGCCCAACAAAAGGGTGTCAAGATCGACGGCTGTATATCTGAAAACAGACTGAGATAGCTTTGTTTTGGCCATCAATATTTACTCTTTGTTTTATTCAAATGGTTCTGCTGCAGCCCAGATTGAAACGACTGTTGGTGAAGGTAAATTTCTGTTTGGATCATCTGAGCGTTTGGGAGTCGTCTGTTAAATCTCTTTGGGTGCACCATTATGTAACAATCAAATAACGATGCAAACAAGGCATCTCGGCCGCCGGTACTTCATTTACAGCCTGTTAACCTCGCGCGGAGCGGGCACTGCAGGCTCAAAACTTGACTGCCCGCCTGCTCAGGTGGATATATCGTTGCGGGGAACTGGTTTAATCTAGTTTTTTATGTTCGCAAGAGGAGATTATAATTATCATCCTAAAGGCTCCAGACCAGCTACGGTTAGACAGCCAAATTTGCAACTTTTGATGTTACATCTATTGCTAAAGGTGAATTATCAAATACTTTACTCAAGCAAAACTTCTAGCCTGCTCCAGTAATACAATCATAGGGCCTTTTTATAACGTCGGGCAAGCCCGGTGAGGTGGGGTCCCACCTCATTACCGATGGGATCCCACCTGGGTGAGATGAAAAAAATTCGACAAAATGCCATACAAACAATGTCATGTGAACAGCCCGGCAGTTGAAGTGTTCTACTACGCAGGTCAAGGGTGAAATAAATTGGAAATTTGGTTTCAACTGATAATTTTTAGACTCGTGTGCGTTTATAATATTTCAAGATCGTATCTCCCTTTCGTTTTTCAATGTCACTGCATACTATGGAATCTAAAGCACACAGTTTCTATCGAGTGGCGAAGTGATCGAGTTTGTAATTAAACTTGACGTCTATTCTGATTGTCCTATTACGTAAAAGGAGTTACAGAATGCACTGGCAGTAAAATAGAAGGACAGCCTTAGTTTATGCAGACCAGATGACGTGCTTCGAACGGCAAAAATGTGGCGAACACGCTTGCGCCGAACATGAGCCCGGCTGAAGCAGGGAAAGCCCGGACAGGAAATCCCCATATAAACTATTGACAATACTAGCCTACCGCGGCATCAAACGGGCTGGTCCGCCTCTTATAAACAAGCCCTTAGCCTTTAAGCTACTAGCTGTCTTTAGCTTAGAATTTAACTTAGAAATAAATGTCATGTCAGATTTGATTGGCATTATGCCTTGTAAGTTTATTTCAAATATTTCAAGACATTGATGGTAGAATGCTTCCTTATCCTCTTCGTCAGCCTGCATAAAGGACATAAAAGATTTAAACTGATTCTTATGCAGCCTGACGCGTAGCGATAAATGAGATTGCTGAGACAGATTGGTGTTCGCGCAAGATGTTGAATTAAGCTTGATTTAAAAACAAACGCAACACCACCATCTCGTCTCTCTTCAGAGGGTTTACATGACTAAAAGAAATGGTAAGAGTAACTTGCTAGCAATACGTTCAACCATTGAGCCTTGAATAGCAAGTCGAGACTCAGCTAAATCTATGCTGTCCATGTTGTTGTTACTTGTTAGGAAGCTCTTTTGCTACTAAGCCATTGCGTCAAAAATTCGTCTTATGTTCGAAAAAGAAGACTATCTATCAAGTAATGCTCTGACATTCTAACAACAGATATTTCTAACTTTCTAACACCAGCAGAACTTCTCTTTCTTTGTCAAGTTGCTTTACAATACTAGAGCGATTCTGGAAGGCATCGATCTGGCATGAAAAAGTGGCGCAATTTCTGCCGCGAAAGCGTCGACACAGTCACCTGGCCTTTACAGAACGGCTCGATAGGACGTGGATTTTACGAAATTCCTAAAACAAGCCACACATGCTTGTAGAGCTTTCTTTGCTGATCAAAATAAGCGTGGTTTGAAGGCTTGTACAATCATTTTACAACAAGGAAAATGTTTGGAATAAAACAACAACAACGGACAGACAAGCGGCCACTTGCAACGAGAGCCAATTTGAGACGACTAGAGCGGATGGAGCTTCAAACCTGATACTGCTGAAAAAAGCATCTCTTTATTAGTAGGAATCCAAGTCGGCCAGAAATTGGGATTAGATTTACCAGGTTTCCGTCGCCAAAACGTGGACGTCCTGGCGGCACGAAATTGATATCGCGAGTCGCAAATTCGAGTTAATAATTGCTGCCCTCCCTTTCATGTGTTGCGCAATGGGTCCAAATCCGTTTGTTTTGCCATTGTCTCTGCCCGTAAAGCAGTATCCGAAAGGAATTTCTTTACGCAAGAAGAAGAAGAAATTTTCTCCCCCCTCCGCATAGACTCCAGGTTACTATGGTAACCGTGAGCCAATCAACGATTTCCCCCACAGCATAGACTCTCGGGTTGCCATAGCAACCGTGAGTCAAAAATGTAATCGCTTCACAATGATAGCTGGATTCGCTTGACAACAGCAACCAAACACAACTAGACGTGACAACAAAATAGCGATTGCTCACTTCGTTTGTCGATATTTTGGCTCAAACTCATAAAATAATGTTCATCGAACAGTCTGGCAGTTGCTCTGGATCTTTGAGAGATTCGTTGTCAAACACCAGAGTTTGATGCATTCTTTGCAGCCGACACAGTGGGCATTTGCAACGGAAAATGTCTGAACTCAAGAATTTTTCAAACTGCTCTGGCCATCAAAACGCACTTGATCAACAATTCCGAGTAACTAACAATGTTTGCAACAAGTAGGCTAGTAAATAGATTTATTCCAGGCATAATGGCATGCATTTCTTATTTACTTATTCAACATCCAAGATTCCGAGGTTGACAACACGCCACAATTCTCACGTGTCTGCTCAGATTGCGCTCAACACTCGGGCTGCGATCACTGCAGCAAGAAGTAGCAAAAAAATTCCCAATTCGTATTTTTCTAGAGCAGCAGGTGAAATTCTCTCTCTTATCAAAGAGCTCCAAATTGTACGCTCATCCTCTGCAATAGCAGACGTGTGATCATTTCCTGTCGATCCGACAATCGCTGAACGCAGCACGGGAATTTCGATTGCTTCAACAAACGCTCAGCGGCAAAACACAAACAATTCATGAGGCACCTCTAAACGTTCTTTCGAATTAATCTTTCTTTTGCATGCACTCATTCTAACCTATTTAGCATCGATTGAACCTGTCTCCCGTTGGAATTTCGAAAATCGATGTTTTTTTAATCACCCTAATGGTCATCATGTAGCAGCTGACGGTAAGTAGCTCGTAGCGCCCCTCTGCGCCTGAATGGTTCGGACGGCTGGTTGTTTGGGTGGAGTAACAAGGCCAGTGGCGTTTGTGGTCGGCGCATAGCGAGTCCGAGTAAGGCAAGCCTTGTTTCTTTTACGGTTGTGGATGCGGCAGGCAGACGGGAGAGGGCGTACAGGTCATCGTTGGACATGACATCTGGGTAATGCACGTTGAGTGCATGACGGATCAATGCACGGCGTGTGGAATCCAGCTGTGAACTCGGGGTGTTGATGAGAGTCCATGATTCACTGCTATATAGCAGGACAGCTTCTATGGATGCCTTGAAGAGATGAAGCTTCACTGTGTTGGATGCTTCTGATGACCAAACTACGTTTAGTTTGCGAGAGGCAATCCAGGCGAGTTGGTGGCGGGCTTCAAGTGCTGTTTTGCAGTCCATGATCTTGCTGCTGAGGTAGTTAAAATCCTGGCAAATCGGAAGAGCAGCTCCGCGTTCAGTAAGGATGGGAATTTGGTCGCCGTCTCCGACGTGAAGGACGTCGGTTTTGCTGTGATTGATGTTCAATCCGACCATAATGGATGCCTTCTCGAACCGGCTGAACTGTCGCTGTGCTGCCTTTCAATTCAGCGGCCCAAATCGGAGCGTCGAATTCTACCACTGATCGACCAATGGCATTGTAGGTCGTGACCAGAGTTTTCGTTTCTTGACCCCAAGTGGGACCAGCAAGGGCTTTCAACACGTTAAGACGGCCTTTCACCCGGACACCGCATATCTCACTTATGAGGGGCAAGCGCAAACATTTTTCCGTGCACCACTCCTTCGCTCTTCGATGAGCGGAACGGTTAGGCCATGGAGCAAGTATCTGAGGGTTGCATTCGACTGAACAGCGCAAAATGTGCAGAGGATTTCTCCACTGACACCATCTGTTGTCTCCCATCGAAGAAGTCCAGGAGGCTGTAGTTGCTCAGCTGGTCGCAGATTGGTTGCAATGCCGTAGTCGCACGAGTGGTATCGTCAGCGTATGTCATCAGCTGCATAGGGAGAGAGAGAGAAGGCACCATTCAATATATGGATATTGAATGATGTGAGGGAACTCCCCGCACCTTGGGGGACCACAGTGTGGATGTTCCTCGACATCGATAAGCAGTAACAAAATTGTACCCAGGATTGTCTGCCGTTCAGGTAGCTGGAGAGCCATTTAACCCAGAACTCCGGACAGACTGGACGTGTTCAGGTCGGCCAGAAGTATGCTGTGGCCGACACGTAGGTCTAATGCGACGACAATGGTTCTACTGGCTCGTTGGCGCTGATTCAATCCAGTGGCTATTTCGCCGTCTTATAGCTGGTGTAATGCCGTGACTGTCTAGTGGAGAGGTCGAAATCCGTGCTGGGTGGAAGCTGGCTCCAGATGTTCGTTCTGCATCACCATCAGTAGACGTTCTAGCACATAGATTGCAGTACACTAGACAGTATCATTCTGCCAACGTCGGATTTTTGCCTAGTTTAGGCAGCTGGAGAATGGTTGAAACTTTTAGATGTCACAGTGTTGTAAGCATGCGTAGTACTGTAGCCTACCATCGTATTGTGTTTGCGATGATCTTCTGCTATATGACTACAAGAGATGCGAGTTACCCGCGTTGCTTAGAAACTAGGCTGTTTAAGATGCACAACGAGAACAACGACGAAAACGACTTTGACGACTGCGCATGATTTCTGGAAAGGAATTGCTCAGCGTTTAAATGGATTGGAGAATCCAAAGTTTGAAGTTACTGCCCGTTCGGTGCGAGAGAGGTTTGCTCTGATGTTGGAAAGGCACAACAGATCGCAACGCATCTAGCAGGCAGCCTCTGGCATCGCAGGAGAGGAGCTCGATGAAGTAGGGCTGGGAATGGAAAACGTGCGGGATAGAGTGAAAGAAATACAACATAGATGGGATGAGAAAGACAGCAGAGCTGCAGCTAGAGTCGATGCCGAAAGACAAGCTACAGAAGAATTGCGTCAACGAGCCGTTGAACGCATCGGAGAGACAAGAAGGAGACAGAAGCAGATGCAGAACAGGAACCGACTTCTAGGAGAAGACGAAGGCAGGGAGGAGATGTCCTATCCTTTGTCAGAGGAGGGACGGAAGCCCACAGCAGCGACAGGAGAGAAATGAGAGACGTCAACAAGCTGTGGCGGAGCAGCAAGACCGCTATCTGGACAGCAAACGATGCATGATTGGTGATATCCTACAACAAACATTGACATTCTGCAATACGCAGGTCCAACAGCAGCAGCAGTTTGCTCAGCAAATGCAGCAACAACAACAGCAGAATCTGCAATTACAGCAGCAATTCATACAGCAAATGCAACAGCAGCATATTCAAACATTGGCAATGATGTAAGAGCTATTTGAAAAGAAGAAAGATTAATAATGTTTAATAAGAAATGTTTATTGCATTATTTGTTATTTGAAATAATATCTCATCTGTACACTAGGATATCAATTTTATTCATCTCTTTTTTCAAATACAAATGTTAATTAAAAAACACTAATATACTAAACGATTACTCAACTTGGGCGAATGTGCCGCGCACACTCTCGGCGTTCCCGCGCTGGATGGCCAAGCTCAAGTTTGCTATAAACTCCACCTTGCTAGTGCCACTCATCCTAGTCCCTAGATCTTCTACGAAGGCCTTGGCTGAAGGGCCAAAAGCGCCAAGCTTTTCAATAGCAATTGGTGTGAATAAGAACTGTTCCTTTAGGTCTCTCTATTTTGTTTCTTTGTTGGCTTCGGCTTTCGCGGCAGCAGCTCCTGATGACTTCATCGTTCGTGGACGNCTCGCTTTTACCGTCATAAGCAAAACAAGCAACCACGCAAGTGAAATCATCCATTAAATTTGTTTATTATATTGCTGCAATAGTATTGTGCATAGTCTGCTCTCGCTGGGGAAACAGTGCCCATTCAATCACTTTCAGCGTCATAACCAGAACAAGCAATCAGCATGGAATTAACACAAAACAGTTTAAATATTCCATATAAAACATGTGGCTAACAGTTTAATCAATAAAATATTTTTCAAAGCTGGTGGGCTTAGCCCAAAAAGTTCTGAAGTTTGATTGCCATACATGCAAGTCATCGCATTTCGTAACAACGTGCAAACTTTTGTACATCGTACCAACATCAGATAATCCTAGTTTCAAATTCTTTTTAAAATCGACAAGCGCAAAATAGTCGACAATTTCTCCAAAAATTCACTCCACTGATATTCGAACGCTGCTCATCGATCTGTTGAATCTTTCCTGGTCTGGTGTGACATCATTACGTCTGTATGGTATTTGCAAATGATAATGAGGTCGCTGACCATACGTTCCATCTCAATAAAGACAAAGCGGATCACCATTACGTTTGTTCCAACACTCAAACATGAGCTTCGCAGGATGCCGGCATCGTCACTTCTTCCCTCTGTAACATATGAATTGAAACATCTGATCAAAATGTCGTTCCCTACATTTCCAAGACGTAACAGAAAAGTCCTTCAATGCAGATATGTGAATTCGTAGTATGATATGACTACTCACCATCTGGTCCATAAAGATTTGCATACGTCCATTGGCTGAAGCCCCAGACTGGAACTTAAAGTGCCTATGACGGATAATTTTTTATTTCGTAAACCGATAGATATGATCAAGAACATACCTGCTGCAAAAAGAATTTTTCAATTTGAGTAAGATTTAGTACCTTTATGATGTCTTGAAGTTCGGGAATTATTGCGCAATCAATCAAGAATGGTTGTCAAACGAAAGGTGTGAAAGGGGCGGAGAAACAGAACCCATGTCGTTTCCACAAGAGAGCTTACTACGTGGAAAACCGGTCGTCGCACTTTGCGAGCTCGTCACCAATCTCAGCGGATAGCAATAACTTAGCGATTTCATGACACTTATGCCGCATGTATAGAGACTACGTCTGCTAAATTGCACCGCCATAGCTGGCCGAGAACTATTTTAAATGATTTTTATATCAAGCCAACTAGTATATTTTGTTGCGCTGTCGTCAAGATCACCTCTCATAAGTCACGACAAGAGATGTTTTGATAGTTCTCTATTCGAATAAATGAAGTAATATTATAGCTGTGATCTGACGTAAGTAGTGAAGCACTCGTCTGCCGGTCGTTTCGCTTGCTTGTTGTTGAGGCTTCTGGCACTGTTAGCGCTGGTAGAGTTCCTGCGCTATCGCGAAGAGATCTTTTTGAGCATTGAGAATTGCGTACATAGCAATTATCCTGTTGGACTTATCGCAAGTTCTGAGAGCTGTTCCAGAGCATTCTCTTCTTCTCTTCCAACGTGTTCAACTTTCTTGGATTATGCAAAGCCATATGTTGTTCGGATCAATTTCAAAATAAAATGTTTGAAACCGCTTTTCTGTGCAATGGCGTCCTTAATTTATGGGCCGTGTTGTTTTCTGGCTAGAGCCTGCTTCGTGAGTTACTTTTTGCTCCCCTGCTCTTTGCCACTCTTATGTTCATCACGAGTAAAGCGCAAGGCGCACGTCTGTTTTGGAGACACTTCTATTGTTCGCATTGTGCCAGGCCGTCTCGTTGCCATAGAGACATGACAATTAACTGCTTTCACAGCAGCGCCATTTCATTTCTCCGAATCTCAGGAACTCAGGATTTGACCGGAGTGATCAAAACATCTCTTGTCGGGGGACTTATCGTGATGTCTTCTATTTCCAAATCCCACAAGCAAGCAAACAAGGAATCACGACGACGTGCTAAATGAGCTGCGAACCACAATGCAGTCAAATACAAACGAAAGCGCCGCTCTGCCGTCGAAGACGGCAAGAGAGGTGATCTTGACGCCAGCGCAACAAAATATACTAGTTGGCTTGATATAAAAATCATTTTAAAATAATTATAGGCCAGTTATGGCGATGCAATTTAGCATTTTGTTGCTGAACGATCGAAGATCGAAAGACGTGAAAGTCGTCGTGCCAAGGAAGGTCCGCAGCATCTTAACGTGACTTAACGAGAAGACAAGAACGAAGCCGACCCAGGCCTCCGGCCGGGTGCAAAGTTGTTCTCGTTGTGCATTTTGAACACCCTAATGATAATCTATTGGTGGTACGAATTATTGGAAGTCAATTTATATTTTTTGAAGTTTAGTTAGCGTCCAGATAGTGTGTAATATCACAATATAAGAATGCAGATATGAATGAAACGAATTTTCTGCTGTAGTTCAAAGTCCTTTTTGAAGACTATAACGTACGTGAAACGTTAGATTTAGCTGAACTGATAATGGCCTTATATTTCTGACAACTCGCAGTGGAGTTCACCCGCGTTGATATGATAATGTTTACAGGATGTTCTACTGATGAATGTGGAAGGAGCACTGAAAGCTATAGCGCTTGCATTGGTTTCCAATTATTGGTATAGCTTTTGAGAGTTTTCTAAGCAACTCAATTGTTATCGTCTCTGTCTCCCTCGCACCAAACCATCAACTTAAAATAATCCATTGCTTTAAACGACTTCTGAGAAACACACGCTGCTGCCAAGTGACCCTTCAAGTCAAAATCCTACCCTAGGCGTATGCAATGGGAAATTGTACAGATAGCGAACAGTAACTGCAGTTACCAGCTCGACGACAACCGACGAAAACAACGGAGCTCATTTGAGAATGGTTTGAGTGAACCATGCGCCACGTGCAGTACGAAAAGAAAAGTATCATTTCTTCATTTGATTGGCTAAATTCGAAGAGAAGCATTAGCATGACAATGGTTTGCCAACGACCAAGACACGGCCCCTGAAAGCAAACCATGGCGATAGGCCGCAACAGAGGCAACTGCGCAGAACGAAATAAATTCATATCAGTATGTAGATTCGTATTTAAAGCTGGAAACGTCAGCAAACACGGAAGACAACACGGAAAGACATCATCATCTCTATTTCTATCATGGAAAGCTGTGCTGCGAGTACGGCGACGTACGCTTGAGCGGTATTTGCAGTTAGTGGAGTCAAAGCGCGCGGTCAAGTCCTTCTTATCGGATGCGGACAGACAGATAGACTTACAGTGCAACTTATACTATAGATAAGTTTACAAAATAGGAGATGTAGAACATTCTAAATTGTTATAGGTCGTGCTTTAATGATATTTATATCCCGTACTTTGCTTTTTGTATTGTTTTTACAAAACATAATTATATACGATAGTCAACTTACTCATCATTCTTATCATGACAAAACCAATCTGTTGAATGCGTTGCGTTATTTCCCTTTTGGCTGTTGTACTGTTTCAAAATCAAAAGAAATACGTCTGGCAAGTCTGTACGCTTCGGCGAGCACGTGCCTCGGAAAAATGGCAAGTGATGTCGTCGACCTGAGGAGTTCAAACTGAAATGGAATATCTCTCCTTTTCTGCAAATTTTTTGTGTCAGGTAAGACCTTCTTGCACTTGTAGTTGCAGAGTTGAACGTTTTCTTAGGGTTCAGAACACTGTATTCACATGAGACAGAGCAATAAGGTAGACCGGCGCGCTGCCTCGGCTAGACAGTAAACATCCGTCTCGCAGCTACGGAGGTGAGCTGGCTGCGTTTGCAATAGTCGTTACTGCAGCTGTGAATATTGGAACCCAGACAGCATATTCGTCAACCAGTTCGATGGCATTTGTGATTGATTGAGACGGTTCACTTATATATATTTTTTCCAATTGATGCAATTACAAATTCCAACCTTAGCCGAAAGTGATTCTCTTATTTTGGTGTAAGATTGTGAATTATTCCAGGTTTATCAGGCTATGTAGCTATTTTTAACCATGGTATAACCAATTACTGTATTGTATCTGATTCTCCGTGCTATTATCGTTAAAGTATGCACCTATTTATCCATGAGATCGTCTTATATAAATGTTTAATTGATTTTACAAAATACCAACCGAAATTGAGTCTCTTATTTTTGGCGTTTGGTTGTGAAATTACAGTAGTCCAAGTTCAACGGGTTATATATCACATACATTATCTTCTGAATAACTTGCACAGATTTATCAATGAGATTTAGTCATGGAATGCAAATATACATACAGAAGCACTGAGATTTTAAATTTGTCCGATGAAAACGGACACACGCCATGATTTCTTTTACAATCGCATTATTCCAAAATGGAACAATTTACGTGAAGATTGTGGATTAACTAAATATTTGCATTAGTTTCAAAAATAACCTCACATCCATTATTCTACCGCTAGACCTATGATCTTATCAACCGTGTAGTGTAAGTGCATGAAGACATGCCTTTTGTGCGAGTATTGCATTAATATGGACCTTTAAATATAAACAGGTTTTGGGGATATCCTGCACCGGACCCTTCCTATTTGGAACACACTGTCATAGAGCGTTGATTGGCTACATTGCTTTCTTAAATTAAAAGCCAGCCGGACTGGATCACATAGAAAAAAGTTCATCTTAAAATATCAATTGCATTATAATAATTATAGTCAATATTATTGCAAAGTTTATTAAGATTAATTTTATTTTCATTTCTATCATACCATCTATTTCAGTGCAATTTGATAATTATACACCCTTTCCTTTATCACAATGGCTTGTACTGCCAAAGAATAAACATTGGAGCTGACCTTTTGGAAAAATCCCATGGATATACATATAAGTTTTGACACAAACGAGGCAGTTAGCTAATCAGTAACAATAACGGATTCAAAATGTGATGTCACTGCTGTTTTATAAAGTACTAGCTGGTCCGCGCTGCTAACGCAGCTGCGTTCAGCGTCGTTGTTTCTCATTTGGGCGGAGGTTAACTAGTCGAGTACAAATCACAGTTTTTCGTTTTATCCCATAGTATAGACCTGAACATAGTAAAATCAACTTTAGAAATAGCTGGTCTCCGACCTGTTACATTGATTCAGCCAGTGTCGAATGCTGCATATTGTTTCTCGAACTCAGCTTCGGGTCCCAAGAGACTGAAATCGATCCTTTCGAACCATTCGAACGCAACGGTTTGCAAAAGCAAGCAAGGCAAAATCTAGGTGCCCGTTCCACAGAAATAACTTCATCAAACTTGCAGAAAACATAGCTCGGCTTCAAGGTGACCTTTTCAAAAACGGCTTCGTTAGACTCTGCACCAATCTCCATTGTTCAACTTTGACCTGGTCTAAGCGTTGGAGCTGTGCGGTGTGTTTCGTAGACCGTGCACAGCCAGAGCCGTGTTGTTTCCCAAAGGTCGGGAAATCCGTACTTGAAAATGAGTGGCAGGTGCCTCATCATCATCATCATCATCATCATCATCATTTTATTTATCTCTCCTCGCATTCTACTACTTCCTGTTTCCAAGCAAGCAGTTGCCTCTACGGCACGTTTTACAGAATAGCGAGTTTAAAAGCAAGACTATCCGCAGAAAGGAGCTAAATTAGTTTAAAAATTGAAATGATGTGTTAAAGACTTTATATGTAGCTATTGGTTGAATACACTAAAAATAGCACATAATTTAGAATACTTCGTGTTAACAGATTTTTAAAATCAAGGCTTGAAATTGAAATTTTAAAACTATTTCTCTTTGGGCACGTTGCCACAGACGGATGTTTATTTAAAAAGATACGTTTTCAAGCTGCGTTTAGAACATGGCAACGTTTGGAGATCTGTGGATAGGCGCGGGCAGGGAGTTCCAAAGTTCAGGCGCAGCTGTGGAGAAAGCCCGACCCCACCGAACGATTTCCTACGAATACGGTGTACCAACAGCAGTTCACTATCAGCTGATCGCAGACAGCGTTTGACGCTACGGGTTGNTTCGAGATGGCGCAAAGTGGACGTTTTTTGTGGGACACTGTGAAAGAGTTTGCGTTTGCTGACAATGTAGAGATACTGTCCTGCTGCCAAAGAGCCATGGAAGGAGAGACCATCAAGTGGCCATCAAAGACTAAGATCATC
>OFHS01002745.1:0-11370 GCA_900245855.1 Calvadosia cruxmelitensis | reverse complement strand
ACACACTCCAAAACTGTATTAGATGCCACCTCTATAGAGCAGCCACCTGTGTATAAAGGCCATTCTTCATAACCCCAAAATGACACTTTCTATAGAAATCAACCTTGACAGAAAGGCCACCTGTCTACAAAGGTCATTTTTTCTAGGTCCCACAGGTGACCATTGTAGACAGGTTTCACTGTACTCCAAAATATAGGCCAATTCATACCACAACATAATTTAAGAAATTGGTTCTAAATTTGAGGGCAATTTGGAATACAGGGGAAATTGCTTACCAGTTCACCCATTTGAAATAAAACTGTGATGACGACGGAGAAAATATACTGCGAATCATCTCTTGCAAAACAGTGATCCACCTCAGTGTGTTTTTACTAAGAACGATAATAGTCTCTAGTTAAACTCATAAGCCCAGGATGGGTGTTGAGTTGGTGATTGGTCGGTAGGAAGTATGCAGCATGCGTTGTGTTCTCAAACCACAAACATTTTAAAACCCGTTTACTATCCAAATACCTTTGTTGTCTGATTTTCCACAGCAATCTAAAGAATAATTCGTAATTATAGAAGAAAAACAACTGCATCATGCGCTTGAAAATGTGTATGGCTGACAGTGTTTGCAATTGTATGATTGCTAACGATGTTAGTCTGGTTTTAATTCTTTTCAAAAGGCACATTTAATAACATCGACAGCACGTGCAAGCTTGCAAAGTATGATCCAATCAAAATGCCTTGCTCGAACATTCGTCAATTATTGGATGATGAAATGAAATGGATTGAATGCACGGTATGTGTCTCTTGTTATGTCTATTTTTGTCTTACAATGAAACCTGTATTAGCGGACATCTCTATAGAGCAGCCACCTGTGTATAAAGGCCACTCTTCGTAACCTCAAAGTGACACTTTGTATAGAAATCAACCTGGACAGAAAGGCCACCTGCCTATAAAGGTAATTTTTCAGGTCGCAGAGGTGACCGTTATAGACAGGTTTCACTGTATTATATACATACAGTACGCGAGTTGAGATGCATTATTCTTATTTTAAATGATCTGTAGCTTTTTATTTGCTGATATGTGGCACTTAAACTTTGGATTGAATTATTTTTGATAATCTCATTAGCTGAAAATCAGCGTGGCATGGTGCTATCCGATGAGAGGTTTTTGCCATGCCCTTGATTCTCATCGTGTGAGTGACCTGTCTCAACCTTGGCCTGAAAGGATCTTCGCCCTGATGATCAACAGAAAATTACATAAAGTACTTACTTTCCTGGCATTTGATGTAATATATGCAGATTTTATGCTGATTTTATGCTGAAGTAGGGTTGGTGGAGAATTTAATTGCGATTTTATGGTCTGACGTCTCACTGATCACTTTCCCTGAGTTTTACCGTAATGTAGTCATTCTTTGCTCGCGCTATATAGATAGAGAGCCTGACTGTAGCGCATGAATAGGACAGGGCTAATTAGATCAGGAGGGTCAGATCATGTTACGTAGCAAGCTTCGTATGACGATGGACTTCAGAGGTGTGATATTTCGCTCAAAATAAAACCATTTTCCTTCAAATTTCAGCCTGTTTTTGAAATTCATGGAGTGCATCTAGTGATTTAGAAGAGCGAGTTAAGTCAGTCTATACTAATACTAGCTGGTCCGCGCTGCAGTCGCAGCGGCATCCAGCGTCGTTGCTTCACATTCGGGGGAATATTAATTAGTCTAATACAAATTACAATTCTTCGTTTTTAGCCCATAACGCAGTATTTCCCGCCTGAGCATAGTAAAATCAATTCTAAGAACATCAGAAATCATATAAAGATATTCAGATTGTATGTAATTGAAAAGTGGTCTCTCAGGACAGGTGGTCGCCCAAGACAGGTTTATTGAATACTGTATTTTTAATCATGGAAATGAAAATAGCTTATCAACTTAGCCACAATGAAGATATTTCAGTAAACAGATTCCATGCTTGAGCAGCAATATTGATGGCTTATTGTAACCTTTGTATAAGCAGTTGTTTATTCTTCGTTCATGATCTTTCAGGGGCTTTTAGCATGTCATGTTATTATTATTGGTTTGACATCCATGCTCTATAGTTTGTTTGCTTTTAACTAGCTGCTTTTTTAGTTCTCCAATATAAAAGACTTAAGTGGTCAGAAGTTTCTTAGTTATTTTTGAGAAAGACTTAAAGTTGAACAGGAAATTCAAGAACCTAGAAAAGCAGCAATGTTTTAGGAAACGTCCTTGCCAATATCAGACAGAAATATGAGCATGGGCAGCATTGAATGTCGTTTTGAGCTCACCACGAACCTATTACCATTGACGGCAGTCTCCTGTGGTCTAGGATCCATTGAGCAGGCTCAGTTCTGAACATGGCTTGACCTAGACTAAACCAAATGCAGCTCTAGTTCAGACCCAAGCTCGTGATGACGAATATTCTGTAATGCACTTGTCCTTTGTCGACCTGAAAGAACTGTCCCTCCCACTGAGCGATAATTATGGATTCTGATAAATGAATAGGCTCGGTGTTTTACATTGGAAACAGGAAATTGTCGTATGTTGCCTGAAACAGTTTGATGCAAAGTTGTGATGCCGTCAATTGTAGATAAAACGCCGTCGTAATCCCTTTCTACTTTTGCTGATATTGTAAATTCCTTTCGATTATATTTGTGTTTTTCGTTTAGTATATACATTGCTCCGTTGATTCTTGCGAATAGACTTGTATTGACCGAGAAAATACCTCATTGTTGCTTGTGTCTGATCCGTGTATTATGCGACAATATTTAATACAAACTTCACTCTCTTTTTAGCTTAATAGATTTGTGACTTGCCATTGTCTTCCCGTTGTGCTTACATTAGTTAATTCAATAATTGTCGGAAGTAATTCATTTGAAGGTGTAAATCCACATATGATGTATAAGGATCCGCTGCTTGATATCGCACCATTCTGGTCTACCCGGCCTACGCGATACAGCACGTATTCAATCAGATTGCGAGCAAGGTCGAGTTCATAGCAAACTTGAGCTTGGCCATCCAGCGCGGGAACGCCGAGAGTGTGCGCGGCACATTCGCCCAAGTTGAGTAATCGTTTATGTTAGTGTTTTTAATTAACATTTGTATTTTAAAAAAGAGATGAATAAACTTTTAGTGATGAATCAGATTGCTAGAAATCAAAGGGATTTTGTTTATACATCTCTAGTAAGACATATTTGTTCAAATTCTTTCTGCATGCAAGCTTCATATGAATGAAATGAAGTACTTGCATGTAAATGGCACACGTGTATGGTGTACTCAACCGCTTTAACGTTTGAAATTGTAGTGATATACATTACGAAGAAATCGTTACGAATGCTGCGACGTAAGCCAATCAAGGATAACATATAATCGTTCAACGTGAGCATGTATATCTGGTAGTATAAATATGGTCATTTTCAAAAACATTATTGTTACATTTCTTCATCTCTTTTTTCAAATACAAATGTTAATTAAAAACACTAATATAAACGATTACTCAACTTGGGCGAATGTGCCGCACACACTCTCGGCGTTCCCGCGCTGGATGGCCAAGCTCAAGTTTGCTATGAACTCGACCTTGCTCGTGCCACTCATCCTATCCCCTAGATCTTCAACGAAGGCCTTGGCTTAAGGGCCAAAAGCGCCAAGCGTTTCAATAGCAATTGGTGTGAATAAGAATTGTTCTTTTAGATAAAGAACAATAATAATGATAAGAATTGTTCTTTTATTTTTCAATTGTTCTTTTATATGGTCCTTTATTCTGATAGACGGGTGAAGATTGCAATTGCCCATCTGGAACTGCTTTTGCTGCTGGAGTGAATGAGCAAAACGTTGATGTCCATGCTTGTGTTGATAAAACCACCAGCAGAGAAGCCATCTGTCAAGGTAGGGACCATATAGTGAGGAAGGTTGTACAATAATGTCATATTTACATGCTACAGTGAAACCTGTATTAGCGGCCACCTCTATAGAGCAGCCACCTGTGTATAAAGGCCACTCTTCGTAACCCCAAAGTGACACTTTGTATAGAAATCAACCTGGACAGAAAGGCCACCTGCCTATAAAGGTCATTTTTTCAGGTCGCAGAGGTGACCGTTATAGACAGGTTTCACTGTACAGCAGCTTCATACATTTTAACAAACTGATGCCGTTCATTCTAACACATTTACACTAGATTGTTTCAAACCTACTTAGTCTCGTACAGATTTTCCGTGACATTAAAAATGAGACAAAGGTGTTTCCTCAACGTTTAAATACTGTGCTGAGTGGCATCAAAATCAGTTAATTGCATGGCAGATATCGTTGCTTGAGCAATTTTACAGGAAATTTTTTGTAAAGGTGTTACTGAAAATGCTACAACTTGTAATGCTACTTCATAAATTTTGCACCAAATATTACCAACATTCTCAAAATATTACCAATATTACCAAGCTCCCTAATATCGACTGATTAGCTGCAGATTTTAATTATGTTACTTGCTTTGAATCTAAAATGCTACTCGTAGTCTTGTTTGATTGTAGAGAGTTTGTATGGGACGACAAAACAACTCATGTAAGCTAAACGTCAATTATGATTGTATTAAGTTCTTATGTTATATATATATATTGTAGCACCAGGGGAAAAAAAAAGTTATTCGGAAATGGAACAATTTATCTGAACATGTAACCAATTCAACCACAATTATGGAATTTAAACGTAGACTTACGTCATTTATTATGTAATCATATAACCGTATCATTTTAAGATGTTTTCCGTGTAGTGTAAGTACCTCATGTAGGTCTTCTACGCGTGTATTATTTGAATATTTTCTCAAATACATATATATGTTGAGCTCACTTTGCCACAACTAGCAGGCTTTACCATCACCCTTTGCCATGACATTATACATGTTCGCAGAGAAAATAAACAAACAATAGTGAAGTATATCAGTAGCACTTTTCTACGCAAGGTAAAAAAATAAATAAAACTCTTTAGATAATATCAATCCATTCCCAATAGACCATTTTCACAAGCTACCATTTTGGAAAAAGCAAATACATTATGGGGAAGGCTGATGTCTCTGATTTTGGAATATGGAGAAAATTGGACTTGATACTGATACAGATTTCTTCAAGCTGCGCTACTTTCCTTAAAATTTATATAATTCCAGTTAATATTATGGGTCAGAAACCCAGTTTCTTCGCTGCTTCAGGCACTCAACATATCCCACAATACACAAGTTTTTCCCATAATGGTAGCTCGTGAAAAAGGTCTATACCATGGTTTGTTTGGCCTTGAATCGTGATTCTACAATCCACAAGCATATTTATGTTTGTAGTTATGGAATTGATATACCGAGAGTTACTGCTGTTAAATGTGTACTTTAAATGTCTTTTTCTAACAGACAAACAAACTCAATTTCTCCAAGGAAACCAAGGTAAGATTGAAAACTGCTATGTTAGTGTCAGCCAATTTTAGACGAACAAATAAATGAGCTCGAGTTAAGCCTAAACTGTATGAACTGTGATTCCTAAATGTACACAACTAGCAATATTTTTCATTAAAAAATCAGAATATTGACAATAAAATATTTCTAGTTTAGTACATTGCTTATAAACACCATTTCAAATTCTTTCGTAGTGATTGAAAATCAAAGAAACTTTTTTGTCATTTGTTGAATAAAATAGTACTTTTAATTCAAAGACAACATAGCCTTAGAAAAACATTTCCAGTGCTATGAATCTAAAATACAATAAGGTAGCAGTCACGCTCTATATAACAAATAGAGATATAAAAGTTACAGCATTACCTAAAAAGATTATTCTGTCACATCTACAAATTAATGTGTTTGAAAGTTTGCTATAAGTACAACACGTTTTTCGTTCCTGTAGCGTTTCCAAGCTGCAACAGTTGAGTGAAATGTAAAATAAAAACTGCTCCTGTTAAATTATGAGGTTTTTTACTCTGATTACAGAGAAATACCCAAACATTGAGTGCAAGCTGGCTGTCATAGATCCAGATGTGGGAGCCTGTGATGATATCCAGAATGTCCTTACAAACTCCTATTCCTGGTTTAATTGCTCCTCAAAGGTTGGTTATGCTGCTGTGTACAACCAGTTGTCTTCTTGCGATTGTGTGATTAGTTTTCATCCAATAGATTTGATTAATTACGAATCCATGACTATAGTTATTCAAGTGTTTATTTATTCGATGTCAAAAAAACTTCTGCCAAATTTGTTCATAATATTAAGTATATAACATGGTCCATCCCTTTGGAATAACCATGAACCATATTCAAAAATGAAAAATGCTGTATACTTGAACTTTGATTACTTGGCAATCGATCGATAGCTCACAATTCAATTCACATTGAACCTTTGGAACTATTTTGTAATAGCTCGTAGCCTCTATAAATTTCTGATTGATTTATTGATTTGTGATATATTGATTTATATATTTGGGTTATATTCTGTATACATTGACGCATCGATTGCAAGAAGAAGGCACATATTATAGCCAGGCAAAGACTTTTGTTTATCGCTGCAAGCTTTCGAACGAAAGCCTTTTGTTGGAAACCATAGTATTGAAATTGCAAGTTAATTCGAATCTTCTTGATTCCGATAAAAAGAAATGAATTGATGTTCAACAGATTCGAAAGATTATTGGTTCGGAAATGTTCCATATCGAAAGGAATGCACCTTATAGATTATAACTTACACAGTGTAAGTGAAAAAAGAACATCTGATAAGCATTGCAAAGCAGTGTTGTCCATACGTGGAGTGTGCGACGCCCACCACTTGTATACTACATAGAGACTAGCTGATCCGCGCTGCTAACGCAGCTGCGTCCAGCGTCGTTGCTTCGCATTGGAATGGCTGATTAATTTGTTCCTGGAGAGTCACAGTTTTCCTTGTTAAGTTCATAAAACAGTATCTCCGAGAAATTCTAACAAAACAGTGTTTCTTCATCAAGTCTGGAATAAATAAGTCCGGCGCTCTATCATCAAGTCAAATTTGGAGATCTATAGTCAAGCAATATGTAAACTTTTGTAGTCGTATAAGGATAATGTTCCAGGCAAGTAAATTAGCAGTTGTAAACCAATAAGAACAACAAATACTCATAAATTCCAAGTACAATTTCATAGCCAAAATCACAACAGCAGGCATGTGGGTAAGGCACCTTTCAATTTCCAATGCTGACAATTCAAAACTGAAGTTCCCAAGAGTCTGAAATCATCGTTTCGAACCATTCCAGCGCAACGGTTTGCCATGACAAGAACAGCAAATTGAAGGAGCCCATACCATAGCGATAATTTCGTCAAACTTACGAAAAACATAGCATGCTTCATAGGCGACCTATTCAAAAACGGCTTTTTTATTCTGCGCCAATTTGCATTTTTGAACTTTGACCTGGTATGAGCATTTGCGTTGTGCGGTGTGTTTTGAAAACCGTGCACAATCAGAGCTGTGTTGTTTCCTAAACGTCAGAAAATCCGTACTTGACAATAAATGGCAGGTGCCTGGTTTTGAATAGACAAACAAACAAACATACAGACAGACACTTGTGAAATATATATAGACTAGCTGGTCCGCGTTGCTAACGCAGCTGCGTCCAGCGTCGTTGCTTCGCATTTGGGTGGATGTTAATTAGTCCAGTACAAATCACAGTTCTCCGGTTTAGCCCATAAAACAGTACTTCCTGTCAGAGCTTATTAAAATCAACTTTAAGAACATTATAAATCATACAGAGGATATCGAGAATGTACACAATGAAAAGTGGTCTCACAGAACAGGTGGTCGCCCAATACAGGTTTATTTAATACTGTAGTTTGTTTGTTGATGGCAATGAAACAGAGCTTATTAAAACTTCCAAAAAGTGTTTTAAACAGTTTCTGTCACGAAAGTGTGCTTCGAGTCTTTGTTGATTTCATTTGACATTTACCTTGAAATAATTATAATTAGTCCACAAAAATCACAGTAATCTGTTTATTTAGCCCATGAAACAGTAATTCCTGCCAGAGGCCAGAGCATATTAAAATCAACTTCAAGAACATTATAAATCATACAGAAGATATCGAGAAGGTACTGTACAAAAATAAGAAGTGGTCTCACGCAACAGGTGGTCGCCCAATACAGGTTTAATAAATACTGTACTTTGTTTTTTGATTGCAATGAAACAGAGTTTATTAAATTAATCTCAAAAGGTGTTTTAAACAGTTTCTGTCACAAAAAGGTGCTTTGTGTCTTTACTGACTTCATTAGACATAAACCATGAAATAATCAAACAATTTATCTTCAAATTCCAAACAATAGATGATAGCCTAAGGCAGGGATAAATGCTTAAAATATGCATAAAATAAACAGTCCTAAATATCTGAATAATTGCTGTCATAAGATGGTCCACGCTGCTAATGCAGCTGTGTCCAGCGTCATTGCTTTGCATTGGAGGGATGTCAGTTGGTCCACTAAAAGTCATAGTACTCTGTTTATTTTTATCCCATAAAACAGTACTTCCTGACTGAGCATAGTAAGATCAGCTTTGAGAGCATATTATATCAAGTAAAGGATATCGAGAAAGTATGAAAATGAGAAGTATTCTCACGTTGCCCAATGCAGGTTTATTTAATGCTGTATTTTGTATTTTTGTTAGTTGATGACAATGAAAAGGGGTTTATTACATTAACCACGCAACGGTGTTTTAAACAGTTTCTGTTACGAAAGGGTGCTTAATGTTTTTACTGATTTCAATAGACGTTTACCATGAAATAATTAAACTGAAAAATTCCCTAATCTCAAACAATAGAGGATAACTAAATTCATGGATGAAATCTGTGCATAAGATTGAACTATTGGTCTAATTATCTGAAAAATTGCTATCATAAGATGGTAGGCAGAGGTCTATCTCAAATCTTTTTACAGACAGTATTTATAGTCTGAACGGCAAAAACAGGGCTGAAACCTTTCAACAACAACAGAAACACAGTGCCATAATCCTTCCCCAAAACAGTGGTATTTTTTCTGACTTCGTGTTTGAAAACACAATGGTCTAAACAAATTATTATTACATCAGAAAGAAGCAAGTGACATTCTCTCCGGAAAGGAAAGTGATATAACGGCTCTCTAATAAGAATACCAAAGGGCATCTGCAATTATCTTTTGATTTGGTTAGTATTTCCAGTAGGTTTATGACAAGGCTTGTTCAAACTTCAGAGTGTTATTTCTCTGCATTGCTCTCATATTTTGCCAGATATTAAATTTATAGTTGTTGTTTTGAAATACCAAGACTTGACCTTCCAATTTGAAACGACGCAAAAAGATATGTCGGCCTTGTTTACTGCCGAGATAATAAAGTGAATCAACTTCTTAAAGATGTTCTAAAATGCGAACCTGTAAGAGACGTGTAAGATATTAAACTAATTATTACTACAAGTGAATATACGCAATCAGTAACTTCCCATCTTTGGGACAATGATTGAAGAAACAGTCTGGTAACATTGCGACGCACCTCAAAATATAATTCATGACATCCAGATTACAAGTTTATTCATATCTGAACTAAGAAAAACCACGGCAAACTGATAGAAGAGTGTCAATGTAAAGGCTTTAAGTTGTAACTCTTGTTTTTTTTTTTGCTAAAACACATTGATAAGAGGAATTTTGAACATCAGCACAGGCTCCCATTCACGAAATGCAGCATGCGATTGAAGTTAGTTCAATATTCTACGTACATTGCTTTTGTTGTTTATTCAATGGATTTCGGCTGCTATTCAAAACCATTTCAATAACGCTGCAGTGCAATAAGTAACTTCAAGTCAAAGCATTAACTTTATTTCATATCGAAGCAGTAAGTGTATACGATATTGCTTTGCGAAGCACCCGACCGAATCAAAAATTCATGCCGTCAACTGCAATTTCAATGAGAAATATTCTTAAATAGCAAATGAAAGTCAGACGCAATGCAACACCATACATTAACAACGGTCGACGCAGCCCATGGTCTTTGAATGCCAATAATATTTCTTTGAAACATTGAAGTAGGAAATGAATAATTAAAAATATTTTACGACTTGCAAACTGGAGTCAAATGAATCCTGAAAGTACAACAGATTGTTTGGTGTTGAACGATACCTCTTGTTCCATAAGTCAATTCCTTTATATTATCCTGTGGAGCTAACCAACATTGTCTTGCGTCTGCATGAAACTTGTTGGCCGTCGCTCCTCTGCATAATGCTTGTCTGCCATGGAAAGTATCGTTTGCATTCATCCTCTGCCCGACACTTCAACAAAGCATGGTGACTCGCAAGAGACTGAAATTGATTCTTTTCCAACCATTCGAGCGCAACGGTTTGCCACTGCAAGCACAGCGAGTTCGAGGTGCCCATTCCACAGCGATAATTTCATCAAACGTGAAGAGAATATAGCTAGGCTTCAAAGCGACTATTTTAAAAACGGCTCCGTTATGTTCTGCGCCAATTTGCATTATTCAACTTTGACCTGCTTTCAGTGTAGCCAAAACAACGCGCGTCTAGAAAAGTGTACTCAACCAAGGCTTATATTTTTCCTGGGAGGTTTGCCGCCCATACTTGCTACAGAGTAGCAGGTACCCGGTTTTGTACCGACAAACAAACACATTTTGTACCGACGAATTCATACACGTATAGCATCCTTTTTTGATTTGCCAGATTCTTATTAGCAAGATGCAAGGTCGAATCATCTTCAGCTAAGCTATGTTGAAATAAGGAGAAGTAAATGATAGAAGGTCATTGATATTAAGCATTTATCGCCCAGCAGCCGTGGGATATGGCCATTTATCACACTCGATAAGCTGTGAGACACACGAGAGGCTAAAATCAAATGCTTTATACCATGGCAGCAGCGTGATATTTATCGATTTAATCACGTTTTATATTCGCCATATTCTGATGGAGATTGATTTTCTCCTGTTTTCATGACGTCATTTAACGGAAGTGTGGATTGAGAGAAAATTAAAACATAGAAGCTCTCGGAGCATGACTCACGGATAATGCATCCATATAATAATTACAACGTAAATAGCATAAGACTTGAAATACAGTCGAATCTGCCTTAATTAGCGACACATTCGTTAAGCGGACACCTCTTCTGGCTAACACATACAGTGGACTCTTTCCCTTAAAGCTGTTGTATCTTTGTGATTTAAATTTCAAAATCCTCTATATAAATACATGTGTTGTTTTTAGCCTACTTGCTGACCAAATCAGAGCAATTGTTCAGTTCGGTTCACCCGTGCTATATCCGCGAGCAAACACTTTTGTTTACACTCCACAGAAATCGTAATGAGTTAACAACAACGTCACCGCTATTGTCGCTCTTGAAGCGTGTCAATTAACGCCCACAAAAGAAATTTCACGC
>OFHS01002744.1:0-19616 GCA_900245855.1 Calvadosia cruxmelitensis | reverse complement strand
AAAAAAAAAAAAAAAAAAAAACACTCCGTTTTCCCCCTCTCATAGCATAGACGTCACGTTACCATAGTAACCATGAGTCAAAAAGTATTGTCATTATTTAACTCAGGTAATGTCAGGGGTAACTCAGGTAATCATTACATATTTTACTCAAGGAAGATAGAAAAGTAAATCTGTTTGAGAGCAGACTGGAATCTTTGTATTTTGCGTGGCGGAGAATAATTTTCCGAAATATTTTGCTTGTTTGGCCTCTCGTTGATGTGACAAACGCGGACAAGGTGTGTTTCTCTGATGAAAATGTCTGCAGCTGAGCTCAATTCTCCAAATCTGCGCAGCTGCGAATTCAATAGGCCAGATTTGCGCGGTGGAGATCTCCGCTGCGCAGTACATAAATTCCAGTCAGGGTTTGAGACTACAGTGAAACCTGTCTATAATGGTCATCTTAGAACAGTCATCTGTGTATAAGGCCACTTATAACTCCAAAGTGATACTTTCCATAGAAATCAACCTAGACAGAAAGGCCACCTATCTATAGGCCCTAAAGGTCATTTTTCTCAGGTTCCAAAAGTGACCGTTATAGACAGGCTTCACTGTAGTTGATATATGCCTCTAAAGATTTTTATGGATTGTATGGTATTAACACTTTGTTTTCGTTGGTTCCATAGACAGCTACCTCTTTCTGGAGATGATGGGATGAAAATTGCCGTGTTTGCCAATGGCGTGGTTAGTGAGTTGGTTTTCAGTCTGACCTATAGTTTAACATGAAATGATTC
The DNA here is from genome assembly GCA_900245855.1 of Calvadosia cruxmelitensis. Lineage (NCBI taxonomy): Eukaryota > Metazoa > Cnidaria > Staurozoa > Stauromedusae > Kishinouyeidae > Calvadosia > Calvadosia cruxmelitensis. Next base: position 18,846 of record OFHS01002744.1, on the reverse strand, counting down.
TTATTATGTTGCTATGTCATTGATTACTAGGGTACATACAATCGTTATGAAGATTCATTACGTTGTACAGTCAAACCTGTATTAGCGGCCACCTCTACAGAGCGGCCACTTCTTATAGAGCAAATTTGTAAACCATGTTGGCAAGTTTTTTGTCAGGTTACAATAGAATCTTAGTACAGAATTTTAAATTTGTGTCCATATACTTGAATAGGAGAGACAGGCTAGCCAACAAAGCAGCTTGACTAACAGACATTTGATCTATAGAGCGGGACATACCAGAAGCATTTTCTGTGTGCACAGTCCAAGCTCTTCTCCTTTTGAAATTGTGAAACGCTTGAGTCTCGTGATCTGAAATCATTTAAATGTATGAGATTGTTGTTATTGACATTTTAATGTTAATAATTTGTCTTTTTAGATACCGTTCTGTGGTTTTGTAACCATAGCTGTTCTTAAAGGAGAAATTCACGTGAATGGCTGCATGCTCAATTCGACGAGCCCCCCGTTTGCTGTTGTTTCGTGTTCACTCGCTGGTCTATCAACAATGGAATGCAGTGCGTTGCCTGCTGCTGTCACACAAACTGCTATAGTAAACTTTAGGGACTTTCTCAAAGGTTGTGGAATCTCTCGAAAGAAACAGTATCTAAAGAATTTCCGTCAATACACCACTGTCTGCGTAATTGAAAAGCAATCATTTGAAGATGTGGAATCGCTTTATTTGCTGAGTCGTCCAACATTCAAACAGATTTTGCCATCTAAGCCAGAGGTAATGTGGTAATGTGGACAGTATTCAAGCCAGTAGATTCAGGAATATAGGTATTTTTCTTATGCCTTTCCCATTTTCATATTGGATAGATAAATTTCACTTTATTTAGCGAGGGTTTTTCAATAAGCCAATCGCTTGTCTCCCTCTGGGCCCTCGACAATAGACCATTTTCACAAGCTACCATTTTGGAAAAAGCAAATGCATTATGGGGAAGGTTGATGTCTCTGATTTCGGAATACGAAGAAAGTTGGATTTGATACTGATGCAGACTCCTTCAAGCTGCGCTACTTTGCTTAATTAAATGATTCTTGTTAATATTATGGGTCAGAAACCAAGCTTTTTTGCTACTTCAGGCACTCAACTTGCCCCACAATGCATTGGTTTTTCCCATAATGGTAGCTCGTGAAAAAGGTCTATTTAAACCACAAAAGACATAAGGAATATATTTGTTGGTTCGGATTGGAGTTGAACCCGGTACTTCTGACTGGTAGCCACACATACTAACTGCTAGACCACACTGACTGGTGACTGGTCTAGCGGTTAGTATTTGTGGCTAGACAGTACTTGAGGTAATGCTTGCGACCGTGAACGAACCAGCGACCAACTTTTATTACCATTCTTGACGTCCTGTCTTATTTCTTTGTAGTTCTTTTCACCCAAAGAATGCACTGCTTCATTTGTCTCCTCTGCTTACTGGGATACTCCGATTGAAGATGTGTCACAGCTCGTTAAGGACAACGGTAAATACAGTGAAACCTGTCTATAACGGTCACCTCTGGGACCTGAGTAAAATGACCTTTATAGACAGGTGGCCTTTCTGTCCAGGTTGTTTTCAATAGAAAGTGTCAGTGTGGGGTTATGAAGAGTGGCCTTTATACACAGGTGGCTGCTCTATAGAGGTGGCCACTAATACAAGTTTGATTGTACAACGTAATGAATCTTCATGACGATCATATGTACATTGATTTCAGTATCTTCTTAAGAATCAAGATGGTCTAAAACAATGTTGCTGATGAAGTCTTTCTTAGCTTAGATAGTTAACAGTTCGAAGTGTATTGTGCTGTTAAAAATGTTGTTACTTAGCAATGTCAGAAAACATTTGCTAACACTCACAGTCTCACACTCAGCGAAGGACGGAAGCAGGACACTTTAATTTAGTGGCACTCTAATTGGAGGTGATTTCACCTTGTGCAATCTAAATGCTAAACATTTTTATATTTGACACTGTCACTGGCCCATCCAAACTGAGGGCCTAATTAGCACGTACTTTGAGTGCCTAATGGATAAAGCGGCCCTAATTGGTGTGTATATTTCATGATTTTCTTTGGGACAAATGTGCAACCTAATTATTTATATTTGTTTAGAAGGATTGTTATTGTTGGCTCATTGGTTTAGAGTGAACCATATTTTGGTATTATTATTGACTTTGATTCATTGTTATTCATGTTGTAGATTATTCTGTCTGCGTAACTGGCCCCAAAGACGTTGGAAAGTCAACATTTTGCCGATTTCTAATTAATACGCTGTTGGAAAGGTATGCTCTATCTAACCTTTTATTCTCATTTACAATGAGATATGTACAACTCCTTTATATAGCCATCTTAGCTGATTTCTTATACAATGAAACCTGTCTATAACGGTCACCTTTGAGACCTGAGGAAAATGATCTTTATAGACTGGTAGCCTTTCTGTCCAGGTTGATTTCTGTAGAAGGTGTCATTTTGGGGTTTGAAGAGTAGCCTTTATACACAGGTGGCTGCTCTATAGAGGTGGCCGCTAATACAGGTTTGATTGTAACTGTTGTGGAAGTTAACAAGTGTGATGATGATGTTGATGGTACCTACCATTTAACATGTTATCTTCATCCTTCTGTTTCCCCAGATTTTCAAAAGTCTTCTTTCTGGAGTGTGATGCTGGACAAACAGAATTTACACCCTCTGGAATTATTTCTCTGTGTTCTGTGGAATCTCCATTGCTTGGACTTGCACCATTTACACATCAACAAAGACCACTCAAGTAGGTCGCCATTTTGTGACTCTACACAGTGTTGCCATTGGGAATTTTTTGCGGGGATTGCACGGTTGCTTTGCAGGGGGAAATATCGTTGATTTAATGGTTTCATTAGGTTGATGCAGGGAATTCGTGCGAAGGTTTCCCCTTGAAAAATTGACATTGCTCACCACGTCCGCGATGTTCACAGGATTACCTGGACCTTGTGACAACACTGACTCTACAGTCAAACTCTTTTGCTTATCCTTGCTCATAAAGTGATGGAGCATAGCAATGTGACATTAAGTAAGGAGAATTTTCAAAGGTGATATGCCAGGTAGATTCCATCGAGTATGGTAATCAAAGGAAGTAAGAACAAACATGATGTGATACTAAAACGGCTTTGTAATTATACGTCATACATGCGTTCAATGCTAATGAATATAGCTATAGATTCGGCTTTATGCAATATCAACATTTGTCGTGGCCCTGGTAGGCCCAGAGCTCATTTCACTGTGGCAGGGTTGTGTAGTCTGACAGTGGAAAATCTCATTGTGAATGCCCTACAGAGGACTCGGGTAGAACCAGTCATGCATGAAAAAAGTGTTAGAAGATCGGAACGTATTGCAGCAATGGGGCACCAACAGGCCAGTCAGTCTATGATGCTGTGAAGAAGAAGAAACTTTGTGGAGGTTTTGTCAAAAATATGCAAACCAAGCTCTCTTCATTCGTTATTAATAACTTACTAGTCAACTAATAGTCAGTGGGTATATCTAAACACGATACACCATTTTGCCAAAATACAGAAATCCTTTTTCCCAAAAATTTTATCTTGTGCACAAATTTTACTCTTTATTATTGTGGGGTTTTTTTAAGTGCAACTTTCTTTGGCGATGTGACACCGAAGGACAATCCTACCAAGTACCTTGCCTGTATTCGTCAGATCTTTGAAACATACTCTGCAAAGCATCGTAGCCAAGGGCCACTAGTCATCAATACGCATGGATGGATGAGAGGTACAGTGAAACCTGTCTATAACGGTCACCTTTGCGACCTGAGGAAAATGACCTTTATAGACTGGTGACCTTTTTGTCCAGGTTGATTTCTATAGAAAGTGTCATTTTGGGGTTATGAAGAATGGCCTTCATACACAGGTGGCTTCCCGATAGAGTGGCCGCTAATACAGGTTTGACTGTACTCTCACTAAACAACAATATCTTCATCTTTACCTCTTTAACAGGCCTTGGAGGGTTACTGTTGGCTGATACAATCAAACTAGTTCAACCGTCAGCTGTTGTTCAATTGACGTCAAGTCTTGCTTTGCACCAAAAGAACTCAACTGTTCTGTCATGTGACATGATAGCTCAGTCTCCTGGCTTCCGATTGACGACTGGCACTAACGACAGGTAAGATAAGAAGGTAACAGAAAATCCTTGTCACATTTGTGACATCATATCGTTACTAGTTCAAATAGTTTGGCCTCTCTTTGATTACAAAACGAAAAATTGTTATGGAGAAGCGATTTATTTTAGTAAAGGAATCAGATCTGTTTTCGTGTTACTAAACTGTGAGATGCTTTCGTTTGCATTTCTTGGATTTCTTCAGGTTTTGCTGATGGCTTTAGTTGTTGTCAATTATAGCTGAATTGTTCCACGTTGCTATCATACGTCAAGTTGACATGTTTCACGTGATCCTTGCTCCTCTTTCCTCGCTAGTCTCAAATACCTGATATTTGTTGTATTTGACTGAAATTCCTCTCTCTATGTAGGATGCACCAAAGTGCTTGCGAAGATATAGAATTTATGCAAATCAACACTTGTGAAGATCGAGTTCATCGTGGTGACAAAGGGTAAGATGAAAAGATGATAAATCATATTAGACATGGTTGACTTCTGCTTCATTGATTTAGAACACAAATGTCCTGTTCTTCGTTATGGATGTAGATATAATGTACTGTTAGCGAAAGAAGTATTTCAACATCAGGTCACTTGATGTTGCATCATAGGTTAATATCACACTCTCCAAAGTTCCATATGTTTGTTCGATATTGTTATGTACAGTATAACTTGTATTATCAACCACCTGTGCTAAACGAACACCCCCAAGTGGTCTTCTAAAGCATTGTGCAACATAATGGACCTGTATTGAGTGACCACCTGTGTCAAGAGACCGTTTTTCTCATCTTTCCCCAGCGTGGTCTCCTAAGTACTTTTAGGTAGTGACCTTTGCTAGCCAAGTTTTTCCTAAATCGATTTATATTACATTTTCTTCAACTGTCAAGTTTGCATATCAACTAAAGATTATTATATTATTTAAGCCATGGCAATGTTCATTTTCAAATGTCAACCGATTGCCTACAATAATCTTTAATTAATGCACATTCCCTCTTCAAAGTCAACATGTGTGCTGTTCACCTTTGAGAATACGAGAATGGGATTCTGCTACTGGATGAATGATTTCATTGATAGTTACGTTTGTGTAACATGACGTGAAGAAGTAACCCAGTAAACGCAAGATGTCTTTACGACATTCCACTTAGTCTCTCAAGTTGCGGATATGTCGTTAAAATGTATTGTGTTTACTTAGGGGGGTTCTTAACGGTTTTACTCTGTTTTGTGTACATCTTCTTTGCCATTCTTTAACGTTCTAGAGGGAGCGTTTGTGGCTTAATCGTTCGTTGTAAAACAATATGCCTAACAGTCATGTTTTTGTCTCTGCTTCTCTCTTTGAAGAGCTCCATCAGCCTCGTTCACTGCCATAGAACAACGATCGGCGACGTTGCTTGCGTACCTAGGTGGACTGTACCGACCTGATGTGTCAATGCTCGATAACAAGTCAAATTGGATCCCTCGACCTTTGACGTCAATTGTGCCGTATGAATTTCAGTGGAGCGATGTTGCATTACATGTAGCTCATTGCAAGGTAAAGTTTTAGTTCGTCTGATACTCTATGGTTCTGTACTTAGAGACTGATATAATTGATGCCATATGGGAGAAATAAATGTATCTATACCGGCATACCATTAGTGGTACCGATGGGAATGCTTGCCGATAGACATGGCTCAGTCTTTAGTCTCTCATTTGCAAGCAACATAACCTGTCTTAAACGACCACCTGTCTTTAATGGCCACATTGAAGTAATCTCCTCCCAATTGTCGAATAGTATAATTGTATTAAGCAACAATCTGCATTAATAGACCACTACATGCTGGTATAATTAATGTTTAGATTGAAGTTTTTTACGTTTAAATGTAGCTAAAAATATTTCTATAAAGTTAAGCTCCAGTTAAGTGTCATGCAATCATATTTGCTAGCAGTCCCCTGTACTGTATTGTATAGTAAGGAGCCCGCATAACGACGCCAGCAGTCATATTGCATGCCAGAGCTCCATGCTGCCAATTCGTAACATCATTCCTCATTCCAATCTGGTACCTGCTGTCAAAAAGAGTTTTTTTATCTTGCAATCGAAAAGCAGCAATAGCAAGAGGTAAATGAGCACTGAGTCTGAGCTACCATACCAATCATTACTACGCAACTTCCTCCCACTCACCACGCTTATTGTCTTTACTAGTCGTAATATGATATCTCCACTGCCTATCAACGAGACAGTGCTTGACGGTGTGTTTGTGGTTATAGTGTTTCCATGCTAGCAGTACATAACGCATGCCTCCCAGGCTCCGACTGACCAAGTACCAACCCTCATATTTGGTGTTTATATGCTTAACCTATTAATATCACTTCACTATGAGAACCAAGCTCTGTCAGAATCAACAATTTTTCATCCGCTTTAACCCCTGTCCTGCTAGTAAAACAATTTAAATTAAGACTTGAAGTCGCTTCACCAATTGCTGATTGGTTGCCTGCTAAGGACTAACTATCTGATTGATTATGTGTTGCTACTTTTCACTTGTATCGAAAACGTGTATAAACGTCAATAGCAGGACAAGGGTTAATATGACAACTTGCTTATTATCACGATTCTCGACTGGAAAACCATCGTGATACTAACAAGGTTACACTGTACAGTGAAACCGTCACATTTGGGACCTGAGGAAAATGACCTTATAGACAGGTGGTCTTTCTGTCCAGATTGATTTCTATAGAAAGTGTCATTTTGGGGTTATGAAGAATGGCCTTTATACACAGGTCACAGGTGACTCTATAGAGGTCTATAGAGGTCACTGCTCTATAGAGGTGACTGCTAATACAGGTTTGACTGTACTTTGTTTATGACTTTTGTATCTCTGCCTCAGCAATTTACGTGGGTTCTTGTCGCTTTGTAGGTTGACTTCGCTCACTGCTTGCTCTCTTTCAATGCCTCCTTAGTCAGTTTGTCTCGCTCGGAGGAATGCAAGGTGATATTTACCTACGTGTATTGCATCTGTAACTAGGAACGCTTCAACTTCATATTTTGAAGAACTAATTTTAATGTTCAATTGATTCTAGTAACTATCAGTTTTCATTGTATTATGGACTTTGGAACTATAATATATTTTTATGCTATGGACTTCGCAAACTGAAAATGTGCAGCTTTAGAGTTTAAAAGTTGATTTTAATTGTTGGCTAAGTTTATTAATTAGTTCATTCTTGTGATTGTACGATGGGATTACAATATCTAGTTCAATAATTGCCAAGTAAAGGGTTAACTTGCACAGTTCAATCTGGCTAATCGGATTCCACACTATCCGATATTTCACTTAATCCGATATCTGTTAATTAATTAATGTTCTATTTTCACTGTATCTTTGATTGAGTATTGCATCTGATATTGATAGACCAAGCTTGTAAAATTGTCTGCTGTCTCGTTCTCGTGATTAGGACCACATTACCGCCGATAAAAAGATATTGTTGCTCAATCGATTTCCATCCGATGCTGTCCATCTTGGTTTTGGTAAGTTAATGGCTTATACTGTGAACCCTTCAAACGTTTTCCGCAGAAAACTTTTATTATAGCAAAAATCTTTATTAAAATCTTTACTTTGTTATTAAAAAACTTTTATTATAACGTTTTATTGGTATTTTTTTTTACTTTTTTGTATTTAATTGCCCGAATTTGACGTCTGTAGACGTCGGTTTAATATAGAATCACCATAAAGAACTCGGTTTTCGCAAATTTTCCTGGATTGTATGATCCGATATCTGTTCGTAAATTTGCTTCGCACTTCATCACCATCATCATGGTCTATATTTCACGAGGGTGACCTGGTAAGCGTTCAGCTTGTCTCCCCCAGGGCCCTCAATTTCAATTTAATAAATACAATCATATGCTGTCATCAGCATCTTATTTAACATAGTATCCAATTCATTTAAAACTGTCTGTTATTATTCATATCAATTTTAAATATTTACTATTTGATAGAGATTCAATAAAAGAGAACTTGAATGTGAATATTAGAAACTTGAAACCTAAAACTACTTAAAACTTGAAAAGTGGAAACTTTCTACTGGCATTACTTCTACTTATTTGGTACTATCTTAAAATATTACAACCGCAACTTTCCTTGGAAATAATAGGACTTGTACAACTTTTTAAAAGAATTGAGGGATTTGCAATTTCTGAGCTCAGAAGCAAGTGAGTTCCAGATGGTTGGTCCCATAATGGATACGCGTTGTTCACAAAGTCGCGTTCGTGCTTTTGGCACAGTCAGCTTGTTGTCTACGTCATTCCTCGTTAGTCTCGATTGACAATCCTTCATGTACAGGGGGTACTCTCCGTTTTGAGGACTTTTCAACTGTTTGTGCAAGCCGGAATTTGATGCGGTCCACAATTTTCATCCAATGAAGCTTTTCTAACACGTTTTGGATGAGGCATATTTGTTCTGATCTAGAATAAAGTCGACCTGATCTGCTTTGCAGCTTCGCGAGTGTTGATGTGGACTTTCAGTTACCCCAGATGTGAGAGCAGTAGTCCAAGTGGGGTAGCACATAGGCATTGTGGTATGTTTTCCTTGCTTGCAACGGAAGGTATTGTTTGATCCTTGCCAATAAACAAAGATGGGCGTTTATAGTAGCGGATACCTTGGCTATGTGCGAATCCCAGTTGAGGTCGCAGTTTATTAGTATACCTAGGAGCTTGTGAGTGTTTACTGACTCAATCTGGTCTGCTCCAACCGTGACATGAAAATTGTAGGACTTAGGAAGATGTCTTCTTCTTTGTGCTGTTGTTATTAGCATCGCCTTAATTTTGTCCGTATTTAGTGCCATGTTGTTGCCAGTTGCCCAATCTGATGTACTTTTTGCTACATCAGTGAGATTTGCTTGCAATTGGTCAACAGTGTTTGCCGTCGCGATAATAGGGCTGTCGTCAGCATACATGGCAATTTCCGATTTTGTAACAAGGAAGTAAGGAACAAATCATTGATAAATAAAATGAATAACAACGGACCAAGAATCGACCCCTGTGGAACTCCTCATTCCAGCTGTTCGCTGATGGATAGTTCTCCCGAGGATGTCGTTCGTTGTGTCCTGCAATGCAGGTAGGACTCGAACCAGGCTAGCGCTCCCTTACTGCATTTTTATAGCTAAGTTTCCTCTTTTGCATTTGATGGTCGATGAGATTGAATGCTTTTTTGAAATCGATAAGCAAGGCACCACAGAGCTGCTTGTTTTCAATGGCAGAGGATATGGTTTCAAATAGATGGGCTAATTCTGTTTCACAAGAGAAAGATGGTCTGAAGCCAGATTGCGGAGAATAGAAGAAATGATAGAAGTGGTCGTGTACTGGTCGTTCGATGACTTTAGACAGTATTGATAGGACAGCTATCGGCCGGTAATTTTCAATGTGTGTAAAGTCAAACCTGTATTAGCGGCCACCTCTGTAGAGCAGCCACCTGTGTATAAAGGCCACTCTTCGTAACCCCAAAATGACACTTTCTATAGAAATCAACCTGGACAGAAAGGCCACCTGTCTATAAAGGTCATTTTCTTAGTCCCCAGAGGTGGCCGTTACAGACAGGTTTCACTGTAGCTATTTTTCCGTTATATAGCTGCGTAACTTTCGCTGCTTTCCAGGATATTGGAAACGTACCACTGGTGATGCTGATGTTGTTTATTTTTGCAATTGACTTCGCGATATGTGATGATGCCATTCGAAAGACCAATGGCTTTCTTGATGTTTAAAGATTCAAGATTAGATTTTATTTCCTCTGCTGTTGTAAGAGGTATTTCAAATTCAGTCTTATTTGGCAAGAGCGAATTTACATAATGATTCAGTTGGTTTTCATTGTACAGTTGATTATTTGTATCCATGGAGAATCCATTTCGGATTTTTTGGGTCGCTGTAATGAAAAATTCGTATTAAAGGCCGTTACAATATCGGGAGCTTCAACAATTCTCTTTCCATCCATTTCAATGTGATGAAGCATGACGTGCTTTGCGGACGGAGCTAGTTCTTTCATCAATTTCCACATTGCATTTTTGTCTTTGGCATTGTTCTTTATGAAGTTGGAGTAGTGTTATTTCTTGGCCTTCTTGACTGCCTTGTTAACCTTGTTCCTCCACATGCTTCTGCTTGTTATATCGCCCTGTTTAGCGTAATAATCTCTCTTGTTCATCGCGGCAGTGATGGAAACTGTCATCCAATCGGGCACTCTTTGTCTTTGAACGCGCTTTGTTGTGATAGGTGCATGTTATATAAAGACCCAGCCATGCAGCAAGAGCATCATCGGGATGATCAAAAGTGTCTACTATAGACCATGGTGCTGTTGCAAGATCTTGATGGAATAGATGGATGTCTAGTTTGCGCATACATCGTTACTTGATTGACTTGTGGGATTGTTTAATATGTGAGGTGCCCCTTGGTCGTGGGGTAGTAGTCACTAAGAGCTATTTGCTGTGTCTTGATGCTTCTGATCAACTCAGCCTTGTTTGTGTACACGTGGTCTATCAACGTTGATCTATGTCCTGTTATTCTCATAGGATGATCAAAAACCTGCTCTAATCCGAATGATTTGGAGATTTTCAGTAATTTGGCAGTGTCGGCTGAGGCACTGTCCATGACATTAATGTAGGATAATCATTTAGTTGTTCTGAAAAAATGCACTTTCCAAGATCTCTTCGTAGTTGGAAAACCATTGCACCGTTGAATTTGGTGGCCGATATAATACACATACAAGGACCCCTGGAGATCGTCAAAGAGTAAGCTCGACCCACATTACTTCATTGTGCTCTGTCTCTCTCCATGTCAAATGTTCTCTTTTAATGTATGCTCACGCGGAGGTACATTATAATTCCACCTCCTCTGCGCTTCACGCGATCTTTATGTTCGATGATGTAGCCTGGTAGCGACACGTGTTGATCTTGTATACTGTCGTCCAATCACGTTTCACTGCATCCGAGAATATGAACTGTTGACCTTTCCAAGATAGATTTGATTTGATCCAAGTTGCTCATTAAGCTCCTCCATTCCATTTGTGATAAGGAAAACCCTTTTGATTGTCCTTGGGTGAGAGTGTAGGTTTCCTCAACACTGGCAGGGATAGCTTCCAGGTTGCCATGGGAATTGAGTATTGACGGTATAAGATTGTATTTGTTCAGCGATATTGCCGGAGCGGTGTTGTGGTCCAGGGTTTATTTCCACACTTCCAAGTTCGAGTAGCAAATCTAAAGCTTCTGATGACAGTGTAAAATGCAACAACTTACAACATGCTGCATGCGATAAACTACTTCTAATTGAGCTCCTTTGCTTAAGCGGGGGAATTATTCCACTGATTTGGTGCCTGAATTAATATTATGATGAACAATGCTGATAGACAAACAGGCTTTCGAGAATTGAGATGTTTTCTTGGCTTCCACTTCGCGGATTGCATCTAGGAGCCGCATCCTCAGTAAAGTTAATATAGCACATAAACAAAAACGTCCTGGTCGACGATATCCGGTAGCCTAGCATTGCTATTTTAACGCCGAACCTCCTTGAACGAGATCTCAAGTGTCCTTGCTTATGAAGGCCGTAATGTCGTTGGGGGACCACCGTGCAGTCCAGATACGTCTTTCCACAAGCATTAGTCTCCGCAGATAAGGGGCTTCTGTTAAAACTTGTAAACGTACGCAGAAAATATATCTAGGATATGAAAAACGGGCGCATATCACGAGCGTTCAAATGTGTGACCGCCTCCGCCAAAACTTCGTACTCGTTTAGGGTTACCAGACGTCCTATATTTTCCACAATCGTTCTGTATTTTTATGTTAGATAGTGTAAAATTTAATTGAAAATTAGGCATTTCCACCCAGTTTGGAAATGACCCGTATTTTTCCTGTTTGGTCTGGTAGCCCAACATTCGTTGTTAGAGAACCATTTTGAAAGCTGAAATCAGCCAACAACGAAGAGCTACAGTCCTCAGACTGATTCAAATATTATCAATAGTTTCTGAAAATTACTCAGGTGCCAAATCAAACCGAAGCTATCGCTACTCAATGTTATTTGATTCTAAAGAAAAGGAAACGAGAGAAATGGAGTCAAGCAGTTGGTAGTCTGGGGCTGAATTGGATATTCCCCTTGAAGATAAGCTGTTCATCGACTTCTGATTGGTTGATTTTATTACGAAGGATGATGTTGTCATGGTGAAGGCAGTCGATGATTTCTTTGGCGCATTCAAACTCATCTGAGACTTCTTTGAGTTGATGCTCCAATTCCTTCACATTCTGGCTGAGTTGGTTATTTTCATGAGTCAGCTGGTTGCCTTGGTTGCTCATGGTGAAGATAACTTTTTTGAGGTTGCCTTGTCTCCTTTTCATTCCAGTGATCTCGCTCTTCTTTGCTTTTTTGAGGTGTTGATCTCTGAGTTGGTCGTATTTCAACATAAATAATTCATTCCGGAGATCTTGAATCTTCCGTTGGGCGTTGAACAATTTCTGTTCAGATGGACTGCTGCCCTTTGGAGGTGTTTGAAGCAGTTTCAAGATTCCTTTGAGAAGGACTTCGTTTTTCTCGGTCTGTTGTAGCCTGCGTGCAGCCTCAAATCGTTTCTCTCGGAAACTATACCACCGGAAAGGCCACCTGTCTATAAAGGTAATTTTTCTCAGGTCCCATAGGTGACCGTTGTAAACAGGTTTCACTGTATTGACTATTCCTGTCACATTTAGTATGATATGGCGATTCTCTGACATGGCTGGATATTATCTGTGAAAGAGTTGATCGTCATCACAAGGATTGTACATAGAGTCATAGTCATAGTCCATAGCAGACAGTAAAGATTCCTCTAGATCAACTTGATAAAAGGAATCATCTCGAATTTCGTTCCAAAAGGTTTGATCAAGGAGAGAATGCCCTTCAACATTATTGCGTGAAACTAAATCCAGTTCAGGTTTCAAATCGAAATCTTAAAACACCTGAAATAATGCTTTGAGCACACTGTTGGCATGCTCCTTCCTTCAGATCTCTGCAAATTTCAGCAAATCCTGTATGCCAAATAGTTGTGTACAGTTCTGAACGATCTGATTGATATGGAATGCATTGAATTCAAACCACATATGGCTCTCCTTGATATCCCTGCTGTAACATTCTAACAGTTCTTGCAATTGCAGCTTCTGAGACGGGTTAGCAATCCGTTGCTTGTTTGCAACAATTGATGTCGATGTTGGACTCCAACCCTTCCAAAACTCAAACATTTTCCCTGTAGGGCAATTGCAGTGTTCGTAGCATTGGTCGCAGCAACAACAGGGTTCTTCCTAGTCAGAGTCTTTTGTTACCGGGAAGTGCAGGGCAACAACATCTTTGCGACACCCTGCTGTATAAATAAAAGCTTTCATATCAGCAGAACACCTGCTTGCCAAAAAGCCATTGTGGAGCAACACACACATGCTGGGTGATCCATCTCTCCCAGCCCGTCCTGTTTCTTGGATATATGCCTCCAGGCTCTTGGAAGGCCCAAAGTGAATTATGCGACATACAACTTTGCAGTTCACTCCCATTCAGTAAGCAATGGTGCAAATTAGTATCTTAAGTGGCTGTCAATGTAGGACATTTCTTTGAGGATGTGCTGCTTCACTTGAGCAGGTGTTCCTGCATGGTACATCTCCACTCTACGCGATTGTGGGCATCTGTTTTTCCTGTGCATAGAATAACGGACCGAGAGATATCTTGAACACCCTCCAGATAAGGGCACACTGCAATCTGGATTGACAAAAAACTATCGTACGTCGGACGCCATTGGGATCATCTTTTACTTCCTTCACAATTAGGTGAAAGACAAGTTCCATGGGTTCATCTTTACTGACATACAATGCAGCATATGATAGATTGGACTTCAAAGGACACTTCTCAATTGCAAAGGTATTTCCATGGTTCAACCCAAGGGTTTCGTAAATTTGGTCTTTTGTGGCTCTTGTAGCAGTAGCAGTGAAGACTGCAAATTTGACAGAGTTGTCCAGGAGTGCCCTCAAATGACCCAGCTCGCTATACATTTTTCTAAAAGGGATATGTTCCTTTTCAGAACTATAGCCCCTAAAAGTAAAAGTGGATACAACAACCATTAGTCAGCAACTAACAATTAAGCCTCATAGATTTAAATCATGAACTTTCACACTGTTGGAAACAACAATGAAGGGTTCTTATTCAGCCTGTGTGTTAGTCATGATATAAATATTTGCATTGTATTAGCGTCGCTTATTAGCGTAATTTAGCGATTGCAGAATAGGCAGTTCTACAGTTATTGATTACATGATTTACATCAAGATTTAGTTTGTCAGTGCTGTTCCTAGTTCTTACTATGAAAGTTAGGGCAGTATATTCACTTACCATTCACTTAAGCAATGAGCTTCATCCACCGCGACCCCTACACAGTGTTCAACCGACAGCATAGCCTCTGGCGAAGCATACACGATGCTGAACTGGCCGTCTTCGATTTCTTCGTAATCCGTAGCGCTCAATTCATTGTGTACCGCCACAGACCTTATACCAATTGTGTTGAGGAAGGCAACCTGATCCAACATAAGCGACTGCAGTGGACTCACCACGACAAGTGTGCTTGTTCCACAGGGTATATCCAACAACATATCTGCCAGGAAAGGAATCGACTGGAAAATAAGAGATTTTCCGTAGCCTGTAGGTGCACTCAAGTAAACATTCGAGCCTAGAAAGAACTCTCGCAGTATCCGCAGCTGGTCTGGAAGTAATTTTTCAATTGCGAAATACGCTCTGACAATATCGAGGGCAAATTCGAACTTGCTCTCATCGAAAACTAGATCAAGTAATCCATCAAGACGAAGCGCCATTTTGTTGCTATGGGCTTTCGATTGAATTGACCTCAAAACAACAATAGGGCTGTGATTTCTCACGGAAGTCTACGGTGATTGGTCCCCCCAATTTTTTGGTTTAGATCCCAGGCCGCAGACGAAAGAAGTTGAGGTGTTGCGCAGACTCTATATAGTTTCCGAGCGAAACGATTTGAGGCTGCACGCAGGCTAGGTCTGTTGTGGCTTCCCGTTCTTCTTTTTCTTTCGTGGACGTTTAAAATCAGACTTTGGGTCCACGGCCTTGTTGGCCGCATCGTTTGCATTGGTGATGATGTCGTTTGAGCTGCCATCGATGCCAGAATCAATTGACTCAGTCTGACAGGTGCCGATGCATGGCAAGACAGCGTAAGTGCTTGGGAAGGACTGTGTCATTTTGCCCTTGCAATGCTTAGCATGGATTGATGTTGTTTTTTGTGGTATTTTCGATGTAGCACTGTTGGCTTTCTTGCTGCGGCTGATGTCTTGTATTTTGCTGTGCTTCTTTGAGCCAACGACCCTTGCACACCTTCGCTTCTCTGCAGACAGCACGCGATGGCCTTTGCCGCTGCGAATTGGAATCTTTGTAGCTCCAATCAATCGGGTATTTAGTTTCTTGAATCGTTGCTTTCCGTCATGTGTGGCTGATCGCTTCGTCGCAACCCGGATAGGAATCTTGCTAACTCTCAAAAACGCAATACTGCTTGGAGTGTGAGATCTTCGGACGTTCCAGACCCAACAGAATGTCAATCTTGCTGCTTGTTTGGCATAGTGGCAGGTCTTTCAATTGTTGCCATCTCTCTTTGATGCTTGGCCAGGGTGTGGCCTTGATCGGCCTGCAGACCTTTCGCATTGTCCACGCTTTGATCTTGCTATCTTTCGCATCACTGGTGTCAGTTTGCTTGAGTCACTTCTGTCTTGAAATCATTCATTACGACCTCGCAGATGCGTATGATCTCTTCGTCGGTCAACTCATCGCAGAGTTTTGCAATGAAAGCACAGGACAGGCCATCTGCTAATATTAATTCTTTGCCGGGCGTATAGCTCAGGTTGTATTGATATGGCAAGCATTTCAGTCGCGTCTTTTTCATGATGCCCAGCAAAGGTTTGTGGTCTGTTTCCAATTTCCATAGGAGCGGATTGTCCGTAAATGCATTGATGAAAGAGTGTCAGGCCATACTGTACAGCCAGCATTTCTTTTTCGATCTGTGCGTAGCGCTGTTGAGTCTCTGTCAGAGTGCAAGATGCGTATTCTACAGGTCTGCCGTCTTGTAGAAGGACCGCACCGAGGCCTTTCTGCGAAGTGTCGACTGACTAACGGGGAGGTTATGTCGAACAGCTTGTGTGTCGGGGCAGTGCTGATCATAATTTGCTGCTCTTTGAAGGCTTGCGCATGGCTACTGTCCAAGGAGAAGTCTACATTCGACTTCAGGTTGTCACGCAGTAGTACACATTTGGCAGCTAGATTTGGACAATATTTCGGGAGGTAAGTAGCCATACCAAGAACCCGCTGTAAGTATTTCTTGCTTTGAGGTTCTGGCATATTGCAGATTGCCTTTGAACGCTGCCGGTCGATTCGGAGCCCTTTGTTACTGACGCATTGTCCGTCGTTATTGTTTTAACGGGCCATTAGTTAGTAGACGCCAGTAAGAATTTCCCGACAGCGATGAGCTACATTCGTCGTATTGATTCAAAATGGTGGCTTTCATTTTGCTCCATTTTGGTTATCTACACTTGACATTTTTATCGGTAATTTCTAGCAAGCGTTGATTTACATAAATTATGGCACAAAGATATTGCTACTTAATGTTATTTGATTCTATAGAGATGAAAACGAGAAAACGGAGTCAAGCAAAAGACATTCATCATCGCCATGAGATTGTATTGCTGCCCATTTTTCAATGAAGATCTGTTTACATTGAATACTCAGATTGAGATTGATTGCTCAACTATCTCATGCAATCGAGGCTTCATCATGATGGTAGGATCCCTGAACGTGCTCTTATTTGTTGGTTTTGGAGTAGATGGTGGTCTGGGGCTGAATTGGACTTTCCCTTTGAAGATAAGCTGTTCATCGCCTTCTGATTGGTTGATTTTGTTACGAAGGATGGTATTGTCATGGTGAAGGCAGTCGATGATTTCTTTGGCACATTCAAACTCATCCCAGATCTCTTTGAGTTGATGCTCCAATTCCTTCACATTCTGGCTGAGTTGGTTATTTTCATGAGTCAGATAGTTGCCTTGGTTACTCATGGTGGAGATAACTTTTTCGAGGTTGTCTTGTCTCGCTTTCATGTCAGTGATCTCGCTCTGCTCTACTTTTTTGAGGTGTTGATTTCTGAGTTGGTCGTATTTCAACATAAATAACTCATTCTGCAGATCTTGAATCTTCCGCTGGGCGTTGAACAATTTCTGTTCAGATGGACTGCTGCCCTTTGGAGGTGTTTGAAGCAGTTTCAAGATTCCTTTGAGAAGGACTTTGTCTTTCTCGGTCTCTTGTGGCTTCCCACTTGGTTTTTTCTTTCTTGGACGTTTAGAATGCGGCTTTGGGTCCACGGCATTGTTGGCTGCATCGTTTGCATTGGCGATGATGTCATTTGAGCTGCCATCGATGCCAGAATCACTTGACTCAGCATGACAGGTGGCGATGCTTGGCAAGACAGCGTAAGTGCTTGGGAAGGACTGTGTCACTTTGCCCTTGCAATGCTTAGCATGGATTGATGTTGTTTTTTGTGGTATTTTCGATGTAGCACTGTTGGCTTTCTTGCTGCGGCTGATGTCTTGTATTTTGCTGTGCTTCTTTGAGCCAACGACCCTTGCACACCTTCGCTTCTCTGCAGACAGCACACGATGGCCTTTGCCGCTGCGAATTGGAATCTTTGTAGCTCCAATCAATCGGATATTTTGTTTCTTGAATCGTTGCTTTTGACCAAGTGTGGCTGAATGCTTCGTCGCAACCCGGATAGGAATCTTGCTAACTGCGCTCAAGGCACCGTTCGATGCGATGCATTTTGATTGGCTCTTCGCCGTTCGACCAGTCGCATCCATTCTTCGACGTTGGAGACGAGTTCTTCACCAAACACAATTCAATCAAATGATTTTAAATCACTCATGTACCAATTGTCAACCAATCGATACGGAAACTCGCTATGGAGTAAAACTTTACATCAGCGATAGCGTTTATGACGTCACGATGCAATCAGTCACGTGAATCTGATGCGGTGAAACCGAGGCCATTTTCCCTTGGCGTCACGAATAGGAGGCACCATAATTATGAGAGACTCTAGGATGCGCTGCTTAACACTTGTGACAAGAGACATTACAGGACTGTTTGTCCGAAGAGAATATGACTGATGGGAACGGAATTCAATGCCTTCGATACTCCGATGCGGCGTATTGATTCGATCAAATGTGAGTCTTCGTTGACTGCGTGGAAGGAAAATCCGTTCTTTTGTAGCGAATGACATCACCGTGGATGGAGGAATGAGAGTGGAGAATACTTTTATATTTATTGAGACGAAAAGCCAAGGCTGAAATCAAAACATTGCTTGAGGTTGTTAATATTATCCTCAATTGGGCGATAATTAACAAAATACGCTGACGACCACTGTGTATAAAGTCAAGACTCAATACAATAGCAAAGCTGGAAACACGGTGAACTTGAGGCTAAAGACTTGGATAACTCTCTTTGTCGTATCTCACAAACGACAAAGTAGACTCAATGATCAGACAGTGATCAAGGCCTAAACGAATCTATTTTCTTAAATCCAGTTAACTCTATATATACAGACAATAAAAGATCAAAGTACAATTGGACACGCATAAAAGATAACTATCGGCCAATATCGATTCTTCCAAGTGTTAGCAAGATAATCGAGAAAGCTGTTC
>OFHS01002743.1:0-19616 GCA_900245855.1 Calvadosia cruxmelitensis | reverse complement strand
TCTTTCAATTCTCTTTTTCGTGCGCTTGCGACGTTTCGGAAGGAGGGGAAAAACAGGGTATGAAATGATCTTTCGACATCTCTGCTTTTTGTTCTTCGAATATTGCATACGATTACGCATCTGCTTAGCTACACCATGGCTACACTTTTTGATAAGCACCCTAAAAGGCTGTTTCAATGTGGTCCAGAGTGAAATAATAAAGGTTGAATAAGCAAGCCAACGCCATGAAGTTTGCAAGGAGAGTTGCATCGATGGGCCGAGAGTTTTTTGCTGAGTTGTCTGAAGACGCCTTGTGAAACCGGACTCCTCTTGCTGCTGAGAATGATTGACAAGGCGGTGCTTTCGCATCTGCTCGCCATCACCGCTAGTGCGGTTCAAGTCGCTATGCGGCAGAACACAAAACGATGATTCGAGAGTTCTAAACGTGCTTCGAATTGATTTTCCTTTTGCATGCAACGTTTTTACCCTATTTCACAACTGTTTTGCGTTGATCCCGGTAACATTTTGAAAGTCGACTTTTTTTGAACCACCCTAATATTCAGCTACAGTCAACCTATATTAGCTGCCACCTCTATAGAGCAGCCACCTGTGTATAAACGCCACTCTTCATAACCCCAAAATGACACCTTCTATAGAAATCAACCTGGACAGAAAGGTCACCTGTCTATAAAGGTCTTTCTCTTTAGGTCCCAAAAGTGACCGTTATAGACAGGTTTCACTGTATTTACGCCACAACTGTTGGAAACCAAGATTGTGAAAAGTGCAGAAAAAGTGGCGCGCTGTGGGAGTCGAACCCACGACATTTGGATTGCCGGTCCACTGCTCTGCCGTTGAGCTAGACGCACCCTTGTTAATCTGCACGAACAATCTCCCTTACATACCTGCCGCCGAGTGAGCCTCGTTATGTCATCGTGTACCGGCCATTTGGTACATGACCGCCTTTCATTTTACGAACCACCATGAGTTGCTTTGCAGAGTGTCTAGTGTAAACATACACTCTCCAACAACAACATGCCAAGTTGCCCACTGGTTATAAACACAGCTCCTGTTACTGTTGGTTATCCAGTTAAATGTTAAGATGCGATGCCATTTCATATTAAAGCAGGTTAGGCATGTAATATAATGATACACATCAGAAAGATGTTGTGAAGTGACCAATGACTTACATATATTTCATGTCTTCTTCGGTATCATTTCTGGATATCCCAATGAGAACACAAAGTCCCCGGCCGATCTCGCTGATAAGCTTTCCTTCAACTGCAAACATATTAGTAGAAGTCACAGTACAGTATAACTCGATTAATATAACCTCCGATAATATCACGCCTCTGTTATAGTCACGGAAATGAAATTCCGTTGTCGAGTTCCTAAGATTTTCTCTTAATTGATTCGGTTAATAGCACCTCAGTGTCACATCTCATTTAATATCAGTTTTAGAAAAATGCTTTAGATTCAACTTGCTTATTGTCACACCTTCAGTAATTTGTCATCTTTATCAGGCCACCATCACATCCTATTTCAATCATTAGCTGTTAAACGTATTTGCAAATTAAAATAATATTTTAATCCCCCTAATTAAAATAACAAATAACGTTGTTAACATTGTTATTACAGTTTTGTAAATGCTATTAGGCTGCATGTAAGTGGACTACTCGAATAGTCCCTGTGTTTGCCTGTCATGTTTATGGAAAATAAATCAAATCAAAATCAAAAAAATTAGAGCTTTGAAATTGTCGTTGGCAGAATGTTGAAAGTTCTTGGCATTGCCAATGGTTGAAAATTGAACAATGAAGCGACTAGGACCATCTTGTCAGCAATAATCGGTCCAGTATAGAAAGTTTGAATTGTGTATGACATAGATTAGCCTACGTCAGAGAGTATTGTACCAACATTTACACCATACCAAAACAGGAACATTTAACAGTGTTTAGTAACAAAGTTTGCAATGTTTGTGGTGTATGCAAATTACTAAATTGAAACCAGCTCCACGCCGAAGATCTTCGGTGTAAAATACAACTCAAACTAGTTCGGTGCAAGTCGTAAAATGCCAATTTGCCAAGTCGCTGCATAATTATCACAAACAATGTGTACCAAGTCTTGTGCCTCATGCAAACCAAATAAAAATAAATAAAATTGTTCATTGCAGCTGGGTCCGCAGGAGTGGCCGAATGGATCTTCAACAGTTAGCTCTGATTACTTGTGCACGGTAAACAGGTTATAGGATTCACGCATGGCCGGCACTGAGCTGCAAGCTCTTTCTAAAGCGGTCAGTATTTCCTGCCTATCTTTGCGGTGAAATATTGATAGCCTACTTATAGCAAAAGCTGAATGTAATATCAATCTGAGGAAAATTTAGGTGACGATGGGGTTGTTTTATAAGCCAAAAGGTTGCTTACGCAACAGATCAGGAAGAGAAAAATGCTGTACTTTGGCCATACAATGCGACATGGTAGTTTAGAGAAAACTATAATGCAGGGCATCACATCAGGATTAAGAAGCGAAGGTAGACCAGCACAAACGTGTGAAAAAGATACAGTTCAGTGGGCGGAAAAAAGCATTGGGATAGCAACAAGAATGGAAGAAGATCGGGATCTGTAGTGCTCAACAGTTTGTCACAGCAGCTCAAAACCCGATCCATCTGAACTAAGAGAGAGAGAGGGGGGGTTACTTTATGCGCGTCGCGTTCAACTTCAGTGTGGAAGGCAGACAAACTAGCTAGTAGCTTCTACAGAGAACACTTGTACTGAGACTTGAAACACGCTTGCATCGCTGCCAGATTATTTCTGTTTACTTTGTGAAGTGAGCAATCAATGTTAGCCTGCGTTGTTTATGATAATTATTAAGCGAGTTGGCAAGTTAGCATTTTACAGTCTCCAGCTTTAAACTTTCAGACAGAGAAAGGAAGGCCCAATGATCCCAATCACTAGGCCTAATCAGCAATATTATTCAGGATGCTATTTTCGAAGCAAACAGCCTGCAAACTCTATTTCTTGCCTCTTGGGGCGTGCGTCATGCGGTTCTCTTACTTACGCTGAAAATGCTGACTGGGAATTACCTGTAACACTTGCCTTGGTAACTCGCTGGATTACAGCCCTCATGCTATTAGCAAAAAGACGAAGTTTGCAGCGGTACAACAAACTGCAGTTGCAGAAATCTTCAACACAACCACAATTCCATATGATCCATGACCATGAAATGATGAAGACCAACTTTTTCTCCGAGGAAGCCATGTCATGAATACCTCTCTTTATTCGACCTCGTTTATCTAGTCTTCATCTCCATGGTGACGAATGACAGGCAGCTCAAAATGGAGGACATCCATATGAATAAACTGACACAAATGCATTCATAAAGAAAATCCCTTCATTAATTTAGAGTCTATTTTTGTTATAATTTCTGCCATGTCAAACAATTTAGAGCAGGAAGTTACCAGGCAGCCGGATAAAGTACAAATAACGATTGTACAATGCAATGGATTGGTAAGTACAGTCAGGTTCTTTCCTCTCTTCAACTTAGCTTGGCAGAATGACAGCCTTGACACAAAATTTGTGATCAACGTGCTCGAAAATGTTTATTTACCGTTGGCTAGCCTATTGCAATTTTGCAATAATATATTAAGCAAACACCTAGTTCTATGGATCCCAAATCCGAAACACCAAACATAATTATAGTCATGTGTCCTGGATTATAGCCTAAATTGTCTACCACAGTTCGAAGAATAAATTTCTACAGAAACAACATCTTTTTGTTAGTTCAAATGGGTCCCAGACAGCACAAGAAGCATCAGGCGTACTAAAGAAATAATTTTTGGAGGCGCTTCTCATTGTGAGCTGAAAGAAGCTGCTTCAACAGAATCCAGATAATTGATAAAATGTTTAGTTGTTCACCAGCAGTGCCATAAATGGAAGACAGTAAGACGCATATCACCTCAAGTATGCAGATTGATGAAATTCAGCACAATTTACAGAAGATTCATCTGATTTTGTCCCAATAGAGATGGCTGATTTAAGAAACTATCGACAATCCTATTATCGATGGTCTATGCACTGTTAATTTTTAAGAGGAAATATTTTGCATCAGCTAAATATTTGACTTACAGTGTACGAGTATTTGCCAAGCAACTGTATAGAATGTAAATACGAGATAATTAAAGTGACAAGAGGTGAAGATGATTACAAGATGATTACATGAGTGTGTATGACTGTCCGAGAACGATTGGTTCGTTTGTGAATTTATTGTTGGTGGCGATCAGCTGACCAACTATGCCGAAGGCAAGCACTTGACATCAATGTGGGGTCAGTGGTATGGTGCCAATCCATGCGCATGCTGGAGACAACAGAATGACGAATACGACATGGGAATATAGTTGGATATTGGCAGTGCTGTGCAGTAATTTTTCAAAAGTAACGAATTACTGTAATTCGTTACTTTTTTAAGTAATTGTAATTGTAATCCATTACTTTTCGCAGAGAGTAACTTGTAATTGTAATCCGTTACTTTTTCGGCAAGTAGTTTGTAATCGTTACTTCTAACAACAATCCAAACCAGAAATTACTATTTTACTATTGTGCTCTCGTGAAGTCCGCAAACAACGCGAGGAAATCGCGTCGAGCCCAGCTGAGTCAAACAAATAAAATTCACGGTCGACAGTTTATTCATTTACGAGGCCATTGTCCGTCGGTAATGCGCTGATCTTTGTTCCAAGAACAAACGGTGTCAAATGACTCTATTCATGTGGTGTGATGGTGTTGAATTTCACAGACAAACGGATGTAAACAAAGGAACTCGCACATGATCTTGAAACATAATCTTCACTTGCTGGTCGCTGGTCGCTACAGAAACATTTTCCACCACAACTGGAATAAGCACTTGATCAAAACAAGGACCAAACTCAATTCTTCCATATTCGGATATTCAACATATTGTTTTGTAGCTTTTTTGCTTTTCTTTCTTATTCCAATAACGCGTTCCAATAATCAGGTGTGCTTTTCAATTTCAACACACAAGACCGATGTCTTTCAGTTCAACCCTCTTATCAATACGGTGTAGCATACTTTTACAATTGGTGTGTTGAAAAGTAATTTCGAAAGTAATTTGTAAAGATTACTTTTTCGGCAAAGTAATTTTGCAATTGTAATCCGTTACTTTTTGAGATAAGTATTTTGTAATTGTAATTCGTTACTTTTACTCAAAGTAATTTGTAATTGTAATTCGTTACTTAATAAAAGTAGTTTATACAGCACTGGATATTGGATAACAACAAAAATGACAGAAGACATAGCAACAAGGTATGGCAACAAGAATGGCAGAAGATTGGGATCTGTGGTGCTCAACAGTTTGTCACAGCAGCTCAATCCTGAGCCATCTGAACTAAGAAAGAGAGAGAGAGTGATTGAGTATTTCTGCCTGGAGGAAAAGGACCACAATATTGCAGGCTGATGACGATGACCTTCATGTTTTACCGAAATCGTTGAGGTGGCATGGCAAACTACTCCATGTCAAAACCATGCTGACTGCTGTTGGCTTGATGTCTTTGATCGAGGATGATTCCAAGTATTTTGTCAGCCAGCAAGGAGTAGCAATATAAGCCTCTATGGGATGCGCTTTGTTGGCCCATGGAGTGATTCTCACCATCACGGAGTACGTTGTCGATTGAAGGGCTCAAGGATCAAAAGCCAGCAGAGGACTTACAATTTGTGTGTGTTGATTGGAGCGGACCAATGCCAATGTCTTGCATCGTTGAAGAGACAAAGAGTTTGGAGCCTTGAATGTTGTCTTTCCACAGCTAATTGATAGAGGGCTGCTTCTGGTTGTCACGTCACAAGCACAACAATTGCTCGCTTTGAAAATTAATCTTTGTAACCAACTGGAAACATAATTATGATTTCATGTAAACTCAAGAAAGTTTGATTTAGCTCCATAAGTATGGATGCAACCTGCTGCGAGTCTTTGTTTGAAATGTGTCACTCATATGATTGTCAACAAAGACTTTACAGGCAGTAATAGTCTGAAGAACGGAGCCGCTAACTGGTTTGCCATATGATTCAGTGCTAATGTAATCATGAACTATATTTTTTGGTATCTCAGCCTTTAGCTGCTGGACATATCCATGTCGGTGCTGCCATTTGATGTTTAGCTGCTTTGAGATTAGAGTGCAGCTGTTGACTTTATATTATTAGCTGCTGCCGATATACATTTAGCTGTTACAAGTGTAATCGTCCAGTTACTTGCTGTGAATTGACTTTTAGCCGCTGTCATAATTCCATGGCATTTTATAATTATACAGAGAGGCTCGAAAGGAGACAATTTCATTTCAACAGCAAAGGTTGAGTTCTCTGGTTCTGTTATTGGAGAATCGCCCAAGGCCGAAGCAGATAGCACAACCAAGCAGTGCAGTTATAATTTCAACTGCACATTAGATGTTTCATCTGGAGATCCAATTGCCTTGGATGATTTGGCTCATCAGCCACTTGTCGGTTAGTTTGCTTATACTTAATTGTGGCTCATTGCTTTGGTAAATGTTAATGTGTTTGTTGTTATATTTATGTGTTGCTTATCTATTGTAGATGTATCAATCATTTTTTCAGTAATTTATCTCACCAAATTCTATCCAGCTTTTATGTACAATTTTAAGGTTTAACATAGCATCATCGCATTCGATCTACAACAAGATTTAGAAATTTCAAATTTGAATGGAATTTAAATACGGTATAAATGATTTGATATGTGCACTGTGTATTGTCAATTTGTCTTTATATCGTACCTATCAAATATCACAAGAATCTGTGTTTCCATTGCAGTTACAATCAATGAAGTACATCCAAAGGACAAGAAAGCTAAGGAAGAGAAAATCAGTGCCATTGGTCACTGTTGCATTGGACTTCTACCATTACTAAAAGGTATTCAGAGTCACGGTCACCATAGTTATATATGTACTTCATATATTTGTGGACTGAGAAATAACAATTGACTATAATATGCAGTCAGCACAGGTTGGTACATATTTGGTGACTGTTTGCTATTAATGTACCATCTACTGGCATAGGCGAGGATTTCACCCAAAGGTGTTGTGATGCATTTACACTGCATGATTGATGAGCTCATAGATCTAGTAAATTATATAATGGACATGAGTTCCTTGTAAATAGATACAAATATTTAGTTAACACTAAATCTTCAGGTAAATTGTTCCATTTTTGGAATAACCCAATTATAAAAGAAGTGATGGCAGGTGTTCGTTTAACAGAAGAAATGTTAAATCTAAATGGATGTCCGCGTAAGCAGCATTTCTGCTAGATTAAGTTATTTGCATCCAACAGTCAGAGATAAAAGTTGCATTACAGATGCTATTTTTCTTATTCAAGGAGAGAATGAATTTCAAGTTTCTGCTCCAGTCCATACAACTTCTGCTCTGGAAAATAGTGATGCCACTCCCGTAAGTAAATACAAAGGTCTATGGTGTGTTCTCACTAAGGCTAGACAGTGAATGGTATGCTCTAAGCTGAAGTAGAGGATTCTTCACTTAGGTTTTGCCGATCAATTACTTCAATCATCACAGACATTACCAGAATGAGACTATAATCTTATAAACGTACAGGTGGCAATATTATATTATTACATCTATGCTGGCAAGGTGTATATATATCGACGTTGTTACATTACATTACATATAGATGATAATATGAGAGAAAATATTGTGATATTTGAAGCAAATGGCTTTGCATAACATTAAGTACAATCAATTCACTAGTATTTTGAGGACTGCTTAAATTTAATCGATATTGGCAAAAAACAATATTATAAAAAGAGAAAAATGACTTTCTTTGTTTAATAATATACTGCACACCATTTTCTTGCAAAATGTTTTTGCAGACAAAATTGTTATTTACAATATATCACAATTGAGTTTTCCTTAGACCAGTGTTCTGCTAATATTTCTTTGATTCCAAAGACTACCATACCATCTTTTGTTTTCTTAAAATATCGCCCAATTAGTCTCACTTCTTGTGTATTCTGCCCTTTTGAGAGGATTGTTAAAGAAAGTCTTATTGATCATTTACATGAAAACGATCTCATCAGCAAATTCCAGCATGGATTTTCATTTTTACATTATGCAGTTTTTTAGCTGTTTTAAACCACTTACATTTTGCCAGCCCGTCTTGATGACAACGATTGATTGATTGATTGATTGATTGATTGATTGATTGATTGATTGATTGATTGATTGATTGATTGATTGATTGATTGATTGATTGATTGATTGATTGATAGCAGTTTATTATACAACCCATGATTAATTCTTGATATAATTGAATACTTATTTATATCGATATGGCATGCAAATACTATACAGTGGCACAAGTGATTCTTGAGGTTATTTACCGACTGTGTTGATATTGTTTCTCTTGTCTATGCAAATGCATTTCATACAACAGCAAATTGAATAAAACATGGATGTAGGGAGACACTCGAAATGCAAATAAACAGTTTTTGAAAGGTGTTGTTGACATGCAGACCATCCATTTCATTTCAAGATTTGACAAGTGTTTCTGTGCAATTAGAGCCATCAACAGCTATATTTCAATGGCCATTAGTAACTCATTCAGCGTTTGACCCTATAAGATTTATTTTAAGCAATCATTATGCTGAGAGCATTCGTGTGATTCTGTGTAGTGAAGAGATCTTACATGATATGTTTTACACAACATATGAAATTTGCGAATGATAGCATATTTCTTGAGCTGGCAGGAAGGACATTTCTGTCTTTGACACCAATGACATAGAATCAGTTAGGATTGTGTCTAACGTCTCGAGCTGTTTATCCAATGTGTCAGATTTCATCATCACAACAACTATAGCTACATCAATGGAGTTTTGGGGTACAGCATTGGATCCATGAGGCCAAATTCTACATGAAAGTACAAATGTCTTGGTTTTTACCTTTCTTTAGCCAGAGATAGAAGTACGCATCTCATGTTCAAAGTCAATTTTATCTGCTGAACAAATCAAGAGCCGGTATGTTTGTAACATAATTTATCTAGCTTATTAATTGCATTATGATGGCAATAGGGAAGCCACATGTAACATTCAGTCATCTCAACAAGTTGTCATTACGTCCATTGTTCATATATTATAGGATTATTATAACGCTATTTTAGTTGTATTAAATAACTTCTATAAAAGTGCTCCCATATATACAACACCAAATTTTGATTGCTTTGTGTGTCCTCTCATTTCTCTGATCTACTAAAATGGAGCCCAGTCTGCTAACAGCAATGTTCTTGAGAAGTTTGGAGCAAGGCTTCATCAGAGGTTCTTCTATATCATAGTGTAAATATCATCACTAAAATTTGGATCCTTTTAGACATGTTTTGTCAGATCACAGGAGATAGCGCTAAGCTTCATGTCTTCTTCTAATTTTTGGTTCCAGGAATATCACATTGTTTTATGCTCCAGTAACCTTAAATTATTCCTCTGACGGATAAGTATTCTCATTTTATAACATACTTTTTTATTTCTTGATTGAAAACATCTTGGATAGTAGTTCTATTTCTACAATTATTGTAGAGGAAGGCAGTAAATATGAGAGCTTATCCAAGGTCATAAACAATTATTTTTCATCCTGTTAATTTCAAACACTTTCTTTTCTTGAATCAATTTTATCCCAAAACTTTATTTTACGATGATATTACTTTCTAATTCTTTACAACAATGAATAAATCATACAAATGTCATCTTGCATAATTTACCTGTGGTATGATTGGCCAAGAAAGTAGAATATAATCTGATTATATCTGTTAATTCTTCTGTTTTTCTTTTATTTCTTCAGCAAACTTTTATCGATATGTGTTGAGAGCCTCTATTCTCCACCTGACACGTGGACTTCTTCCAGTGGACAATACATGTATTGTGCTGCATTGTCGATTCCGGAATCTTCCGAGGTAAGTATATGTAACTTACGATTCAATGCAATCCAGATCTATTGATGATTTGGGTTAGAAAAATATATAGTCACATTTAATCCTAATTTTGATATGCCATGCGAATCCGGGTTTTCTTGTTAACAAGCTATTGATTCTTAAGATATACGAGAAATGAGCAAGCATATAGCATTGTTCTTTCCTCTATGTTATATCCTGGCTATTTGGTGTTGTTGTTGTGGTTGTTGCTGCTCTGGCTTCTTCTTGCACTCTTTAAAGATTGAAGAGCAGACGAAGTCTCCAAACTGTTCGTAATTTAAGTGGTGACTGTAACATCTGAAGCATACATTGAGTATTGGCTTCAATCAAGTGAACAAAATAGTTAGTAATTCCAAAAAGAAGGATTATTAAGACGGGCAAAAAATGTGTTCTTCTTGCAGATTATTTCTGGACCACAATGAGAATCACAAGGCAACATAATTCCTTTGAATACTAAGCATTTTAGATAAATGGTTGCTTGAAGGCCTTGAGACTTTGTCATGTTTGCAAAAATATGTTTTGAAATGTGTCACAGCTAGCATCAGAAAACAACCACAGGCCATTTATGACATGATCATAGATTGAGTTTGATGTACAGTGTAACCCTGTTTTTCGTTAATATCACCTTAGTTAATATCATGTCAGCTAGGAGACCAAGCTCTGTCAGAATCAACTATTTTAACCCGCTTACTGTAATATCATTTCTTGCTTATTGCAACTAGTTTTAACTGGAAAAATGCTTAATATATTATTATTTATAAAAATGTATAATTTATTGTTTACTGTATTATTATTATTAAAATAATTTATAATTATACACTGTGTTATTTTATTTTCTCACGACAGAAGGATCATCATGTCATTATTCCAAGTGGCCTGCTCAAGAATGCTCCTGAGAAGGTAAGCTTTATACTGACGAAATACTTTGGCTCTTAATTATAATATCACCACAGAGTCCCAAATATTTCATATAATCTTCTGCATTAAGAGCAACAGCACGAGTGAGTTTTGATTAAATCATCCTGTAAAATTGAAATTGCATTCTAAAACTTTGTTAATATGCCAATGTCAAGTTAAAACTCTATGAATTATTTCTAAGATTATAGTGATGACTGCCATGGAAAATTTGACCTTTTCAAAAGTTTAAAACTTAAAACATTTAAGGCTTTTCAGTCAAATATTGCAGGGTTTTTAGTGCTAGTACTTTAATGTGCTCCATCTGGACTATTTGCAGTATTTAACAGCTGTAGATGACACATGCAATTGTTATGTGATATCCAATGCTGTAGCTTGGGTAATGATAATTAGTAATTAGTTGTCTGTGCGGCTGTGATACTCTATTTCCAGATTGTCGGCATAAACAGTCTTGAAATAAGAAATTCCATATTATAATTGATCAAATGTATACAGTTGAAGATCACAGCATTATCATTTATTGCAGTACAGTGAAACCTGTCTATAGCGGTCACCTTTGGGACCTGAGGAAAATGACCTTTATAGACCGGTTGCCTTTCTGTCAAGGTTGATTTCTATAGAAAGTGTCATTTTGGAGGTTATGAAGAGTGGCCTTTATTTACAGGTGGCTGCTCTATAGAGATGGCTTCTAGTACAAGTTTGACTGTATTGCTTGTTTCGTTTAGGGTGCTTTGAAGCCATTGAAATGGTCCAATGTGCCAAATATTCACGGCCCTGCTTTACAAATGCATAATAGGTATGCTACGAAGTGTCACAATATAGAGGATTGGTTTCTTATAGTGTGAATGGTTAGAATTGATCCATCCAGTGTACCCTGAAGTGCATTGTGAGCTGCAATCGTGTGAAATCCATGTGAATTTCATGTGAAAAATCTCGTCAAAACAGCCAATTTCACATGATCTCTTGCTCTTCCCAATTCACATGCTATTTCACATGGTACATCCCATTTCACACATTTCTGGATGCATAGTGCTGTATAGCGATATATTTAGCATACACATGACCAAGATAAATACATTGACAGCAGCTTCAGACTAGAAATTGTGATGTTATTTTATATGACAAATATTCACTTAATTTGATGTGCGGTAAACACTGCTCACATGTAAATCAGAGATATCAAAACTTTTTATCACAAAACACTGCGTTTTTTAGTCCGATATATGTAACATCAGCTTATAAAGTAAACACATGCAATCAACTGGATGCAGCTGCACCTCCTTGATGGAGAGAAAAAAAACACTTGAAAATTCCCATTTCACATCGTTTTTCACATGGCTTTCACGGATTTCACACAGTTCTAGTTATAATTACCACCTCTTTACAAATACAAGCTCTCTTTGCAACCCAAGTTGGTCATTGAAGTTTGGTTTTACTATAGCTGATTATTTTTAATCCTTGATTTTATTATTCTGCATACTTTTATTTGTTGAAATAGATTTGTGAAAGCAACAGATTACACCGAAGAGGATGGAGACCTATCTGCTTCTGAGGTATTAATATCTGCTGTTCAGTGGAGGTGTTTTGTTTCTAAAACATATAAGTAGGTCAAGCTTTACAGTATTTTCATTAATACAGCAGTATATTGAAAACTTCACAGGGCTTTGTTTGACATTGGTAAATCCACAAGATTTTCATTATTCAATTCCAATTTCACACAAAATTTGCTGCAATTAAACAAAAATAACATTTTGAAACAGGTTTGAAAAAGCGATTAACTAACGGACAATTAGAGGCATTAAGCAATTAATTAAAATTATAGTAAACTGATGATGTGAAATTTGATCTTGTCAGTGGAACCTCACAATCATGTGAATTGATCATTATTGATTGTCTATCTGCTATTCGCATTTATTTCTCGATACAGTAGCACTGGCTTCCCCAACCATTGAAAGTTTGGCAGCTGTAACTGTAAGAAAATCTTTTTTTTGCATTGCAGTTACACGGAAACTGTGACTTGTTGCAGTGTTCTGTTATTTGGGGAAAATAGCAACTATTAGATGGATATTACTGATAACATGGCATTTGTAGTAGCATAATTATTACTTCCCAACACTGATTTTGCATGGCTGGACATTTTCTGAGTGTGCTTTTATTTTGGTTGATCTTTTTCATTGTAAACGTGTTAGTATATTCTGAGTGACTGGATTTTGTTCCAGAACATTGGCTTTAGGTCTGAAGTTGAAACAACCAAGCCACAGGTTGTGTGGAATTGTGAGCGCTGCTGTTTCATTCCACAATCTGCAGTTGAAAGGTATTTATCACAGAATAATGCTGCAATAAAACATGCACTGATAGGTTATTTCCATAATAATATATTATCGATGGTTTTTGTCACTTTATTTAACAAGGGTAGCCCAATAAGTCAATGGCTTGTCTCCTTTGGCCCTCGGAAATTAAAACCACAGAAGGCGTAATGAATATATGTGTCGACTGGGCCCGTAGTCGAACCCGGGATATCGTACTGGCAGCCATACATACTAGCGGCTAAACCACATTGACACAGTGATCTAGATAAAAAGGCTGTCTCTTTTCTTCTTAATGCTCTTGGTACATAAATTATGCCATAAATCACGGTCAGACACAGCTGGCAAAGAAACGCCAAAGAAAGAAAAACCAACATTAAATACATCACCTTACAATGCCACCCTGTTGTGACGTTGGAGATGCATCTCTGTCGATTGCCTGATGAGGATGTCGTGAAGAGGCTACGACAAGCGTAGATCACTTTCATACAACAAAACCACCTTCCTTTACTTATAATCATATAGAGAAATAAGCAATATTTCTGATAGAAATCAACCTATATAGTACATTAATGCAACCTGTAGGCCAATTGTTTTTCCTTCTGATAAAGTGACATTTACTTAGAAAAAATAATATGTCAGCCTAGACTACCCAAAGCCATGACTTGAAATTTCCCGTTACAAAATAAATATCAATCCGAAGAAGCTAAAGCCTCCATCTACCCCAGATATAGTATTACAGTAGTAACTGAGTCCTTCTTCCCTGTTTGAAATTACCTAAGGATGATGCAGAGATTCCAACCTCGTCAGCTCGAAAAAAGGGAGATTTTTACAACACTAAATTTTCCCAAGAAAATTGCAAAAAAGACAGCATACAAGCAATCTTGCAAGCAATATTGATTTCGTCCTTTCGTTTACTTCAACATGCTTCGACTTTGTTGATAACATTTTTGTAGCCCATCAACGTTCACATGACACGATGGATGAAAGCTGTACACCATTGCTATGGAAACGATTGCCATTCGCTGATTGGATGACATTCTCAATACACTGAGCTCCAGACCAATGTGTAGATCAGTAGAATAAGCAATTTGGCAGATCTTCGAAGACAAGATTTTAGTCATTCTTCATAACTATTCACATCAAATGCAATTAAAACATAAATAAAGAGAACAAACTGAGAAACCGGGAGTTTGCCAGTGAAAACAGGAGGCCGGAAAGGTGTCTCAAAATCGGGAGGCTTCCGGCCGAAACGGGAGAGTTGGAATCTCTGATGATGTCAATAGAATATTTTCATTTCCTGTCATTGAACGTTGTTTAGATTTTCTGAATTTATTGTGCTTTTGTGAATGTAATCAGGCCACACATATAGCCCCACAACTTTTACTTCCCGGCGCTTGCCTGTCTATCATTATTATTAATATTTGAAAAAAAAAATCAAATGAAATAAAAAACAGCAACAACAACACAACAACAGTGGCAGCAACAGCATCCATAATAGCATTTTGAGTACAATATCTCTTAGTGACCACCGATCACTCCCTGCTATTTCCTTGACATATTTAATTGTTCAAGACATGTTTGACTGTGTAATCAAGTAAGCAAATCAATATTTTTTTCTATTTGAGAGTTTCTTATTGTGAAAATGTTATGCTAATTGCATCTATTTCTTGATCTAGCTTCAAATGTAGAATTGTGCAACATCGATTCCTTCCAGTTGAGATTGTGCGGTCAAGTATTTCAACAGCTTCGAAAGGAAAAGCGGCAGATGATTCAGCAGCATCATTCCACGGAGTAGCGTACATCGATCTTGCTCCACTACTGTATCCTGGCATCCGATCTGTCAGGGGAGCTTACGTGATCCATCCATTCGATGAAGAAGAGCTTGCATCTAAGACAGGATGCAACACATCATTGATTGACGATATCAATGCCATGGCAAATGGAATCGCTCGATCTATGAGCTCATCTATAGGGAATGCTAAGGGACTAGGAAAGCCAGGGAAACAAGATATGAAGGCAAAGGTTTGTGGAAGAAGAATCATTCCTTTTGATGGCACCTTTGGGCTGCTGGGACCTTGTGTCATATTGGTGAAAAAGATTTATCAATTGTTTGCCTCATTTTGCTTTTGTATTTGTTGAGATTAAGATTTGCGGCAACAAATACTGATTACGTTTCATTGTTAGGATTGATGATGATGATGATGATGATGATAGGAGTTTATTTCTCATACCCATAATCAGTACAATGTTTAAACTAGAATTAATCTACATCAAACAGTTAGAAGTTTTGCAAAAGAAATGTGTAAGGATTGTTCTAAACCGTAATTGTTTGTCCCATGCTGAACCTCTTTTCAAGAAACTAGGTATCCTGAAGGTAACACATTTATAATCTGTAAGAGTACTAGGCTTCTTACACTCGGTTGCTAGAATCAACTGCCCTTTTCCCTTACTTGAAGTTTTCAAATTTCTTTCTAGTCACAGGCGCCGGTCAAATGTTTTCATTGTCCCTTTTGCTAGAACGTCCTCACTGCAGAATTTGCCAGATTTCTTGTTTCCGCAGACCTGGAACAATTTTCCTTTTCCTTTGAATGCTGATGTATCAACTAAAAAATTTGCCTCACAGCTCAAATTCCACTACCTTGATAACTATTATGAAATCTGTACTGTTAAACATTGTTATATTTGTAATAATTAATCTCATCTTGTATCATCTCTATCTGTTTCTCATTTTATATGTTTTTCCTTTTTGACCCCCTCTCTTGTCCTTTCCATTATATTTTAGTGATTTGTTTCTATGGCTTTCTTACTTTATCTTTTTATTTTATGATCACTCTGTAAATTTTATTTAAGGTCCCCCAAACAAACAAGCACATGTGCTTATGGGAAGACCTTGTTCATGTCAATCAACTGGCCTTGTTCTTATAAATTTGCTATTGTATTACTATTGTGTTACTATTGTATCCTGTTGTTGACATGTCCGAAATAAATATCTATCTATCTATCTACATGTGAATATACGCTTCTATATACAATGAGACTACCGATTCTTGAGGCCAATTATTGATCATGTGTATTGTTATTGAGCAATCGGACTAGGTTATTGTAAGCAACTTATTGTATATCTTCCTGTGTTAGCTACTGTGAATTGCAGTTGTGTTCCTAACCGATTTGGACTCGTTCGTCTCTGCGAGTGATACTTTAACAGTATTGAAAACAACGTTGATTTTATGTAGTGCTCACAACCAATCTTGAATGTGCATCATTACGTTGATGGAGGTTTGTCATGGTTGGATTTGTTTGAAAACAATCAGTTGAAATGTAGCTGCAGTCAACTTATAGTGAAACGCATCGGACTATAAATTTCGATTTTGAACTATTTGATTTGTCACGTCATTTACTGTGATCAGTCGTGAATATGACTATGTCTATGACATGACTATTCACATCTGAATATGATCACATACTATGATCTATGTAATCCAAGAGACATGACTATGATTCACATCAATCTCTGTTCGAAACCGAGATTGTTCATTACAGATAAACTAAGGTCCTGTGGGAGTCGAATCCATGACTCTTGGATTCCTGGTCCATTGCTCTACCATTGAGCTAGATGCACCCTCGCTATTCTACATGAACAAGTTCCCTTTGTATCTGCGAGTGATCCTCGTTATGACGTCGTGCACCAGCCTTGGTACATGATCTGCCTTTCCTTTTCAAACCACCATGAGTTGCAATTTTCATAAAACGTATTGATATTTAAACTTGGTCTGATATGGTGATCTTTTATCATATATGTTTTCCAGCAATGAGTTTATTTCCAATTGATCCTTTAGCCTTCAATGGCAATGTTAAAAGCTGAGGCACCTGATGCTGTTGACATCAAGAAAATGGAAGGACAGGTGAGTGATATGAAGTATGAGAATTCCTAAGAAGGAATGAATAACAATGGCTGCCATGAATGACATATTATGGAATGTAGGAGTTATATTGATTCTTAATGTTATTACATATCTGATATGTGGCTTTGGCTTCCAGTGGTAGGCTACACTTTGCACATAATTCATGCACTTGGTGTATTTCATACCTATATTTCAACAGGTTTAATGTTAAATAATTTGATAACAATTTCTCATATTGATTGAGGTCCAATATGAATGTATCATTATAGTAATTTGATCATGGCAGTATGGTATAGCTTTTCCCCTCAATTCTGTGGTGTTAGGGTGTTTAATTCGTGCACTTTAAAACAGCACTCTTGCATAAGGTAATGCTATATTAAGACAAAAAATTTGGTGCTAGAAATTTGGCTTACTTACTATAATATTTGGTAGCCTTAATTGTAATATAGACAGTCCTCTATGTAAAGAGACCATCCCTCTTCCTTGTAATGCACTAGTTACATAAACGTTGCCATATGTTATGGTCTGATGCAGCTAGCAAAGTAACACCAAAGAATGACAAATCAACTTTCAATATATCACCATAAAATACCACCCTGCTGTGTCATTGGTGGCGTATTTTGGTCGTTTTCCAGGTGATGAAGTCATGGGGTGGTTGGTGGGCGTGGGGCTGATATCTAACGAAATGGTCCACAAATTGTTGTAGCCTTGGGATTAAGCAGTGGTTAGTTCAGTATAATTTAGTATTTAGCTAATGAAATATCAAAAGTTGTGATTGGCTTTTTCAAAGCTCAATAGAGATAGCTCATTTAAAATTCAATGTAACTTGGGATGTTTGTTCTCGTGTTTAGCGATAGAATTGATTTGTGAATAACAATTGTATAATTTGACATTCTAGCAATATCTTGATGCCCGAAGCTATGTTGTGTTAGAGCTAACGATGGATGCCCCACTTGTGAAACGTAAGGAACCGGAAGTGATGAGTGCAAGGTATGATATACTTTAAGGTATTAAACGTAGATACCCAAGAATACTCTACATTATGAGAAGTTGTTTAGGCCTTTGGGATCAGAGGTAATGATAAATATGTGGTTTAACCAGATGTAACAGCCAGCTGAAGATGCAACGTAATATCTGCTGGAGCCCTGTGTTTCATAACGACCATATATAGATGCACTATAGTATTTAGCTAGTCTAACGACATTATGACGCATTACTTTATCAAAGTTTAGCATTAAATCAAGAAATCTAATAGAACGAAGCTGACATTGCAACAAGGCAGTATGAATATTACACTGTGCAATATCTGAAGGGTGTTTCTGTGAGCCGTTGCCACTAACTTGACTGTTGGTGCTTGATCAAGCATAGAGTGGGATTGCCATTAGCCAATCGCCTTTCTGTGTGCCTCTATGAGCATTCACTAAGTGAACGCCATTTATATTGATGCTAGATATATGAAAATCTATTTACATGTAAATATTTATGAAGTATCAATTTAACTGCTTATGAGTAAAAATTTTGCTTGTCAGACCGTTTTGCATATATCACTATGAATCCAAAACCATGTGAAAACCATGTGAAAACCATGTGAAATAGGAAGCACTACGCGAAAAACCATGTGAAATTGCAAACACAATGTGAAAAATCATGTGAAAAACGTGTGAATTAGAAAACAGTGTGAAAAACCATGTGAAAAGGGCACTTTTCACATGGTTTTTCACATG
Source organism: Calvadosia cruxmelitensis (assembly GCA_900245855.1). Classification (NCBI taxonomy): domain Eukaryota; kingdom Metazoa; phylum Cnidaria; class Staurozoa; order Stauromedusae; family Kishinouyeidae; genus Calvadosia; species Calvadosia cruxmelitensis. The sequence goes on along the minus strand of OFHS01002743.1, from coordinate 807 downwards.
ATTTTCACATGGATTTCACATGGTATCAGTTCATAGTGTATGTTGATACTTACACAGCACAAGCCAAGACGTATGAGAAAGAGATGTCAATTGACCATGACCAATGTCAATGCATATTGAGAACCAAATTAATTCATTTGGATGGTCTTCAGCATTAATCTTGACAGCCAAGAACATTAATTATAATGAATGTGTTTGAAAACAAATCTTGATAATTTAAATTTAGTCCTATGACATGCTGGTCATATATGTTTCAAGGTCAACATTACATAACACAACAATAAAAAGTGGTCTCTTAATTAATACAGGTGGTTACTGGTCATATGCCAAAAAATGATGATGATTAATCCGCCATTTTATTTGCAGGATTGCAGAACTCATTCCACCAAGGCCAGCCTTTCCTAAGAAAATAGTCAGTGCAAAGAAAGTAAGTGGAAGAAAAACATGCCATTAGCCAAGAACAAAACGAAGTTTAGTCTAGTATCATGCTGTATGGATGTTAAATTTTCTCTTAGAGCATTGTTGGGCTGCAAAGAAATACCAAATGCTATTGTGTTATCAATATTATTATTTCACAAACGTCTGTCTGTTTGTTTGTATGTATGTATGTATGTATGTATGTATGTATGTATGTATGTATGTATGTCTGTTCAAAAGCCGGCACCTGTCACTCATTAGCAAGTACGGATCTTCTGACGTTTGGGAAAAACACGGCTCTGGTTGTGCACTGTTTTCAAAACACACCGCACAGCGCAAACGCTCAAACCAGGTCAAAGTTCAACAATGCAAATTGGTGCAGAATCTAAC
>OFHS01002741.1:8973-19627 GCA_900245855.1 Calvadosia cruxmelitensis | reverse complement strand
TACAAATATAAGCGACAGAACGAAAACTGTACTCACAATTGTAACTCGACCAGATTGTACACGAGACTTGCTTTACCGAACTGACACTTAGCTACAGATTACACGATAAGGAGGTTACGACACAAAAGTGAGATTGGCATGCTGCAACGCCACACTTGTATATCGATTTCTTACCGCATGCTTGATAGTAAATTATGATCATTCCTATTATTATATGATCTTAATGCTAGGCGACATAATCAGCCGTAGTGTTACAATTGTTCACGTATCACTAAGAAACAATTTTCATTACTGATGTTGAATTTAGATTGTCATGATTATAAACTACATAATTGTAAATTTCTGCGTAAATTTCTTTCATTTCAGCTCATCGGTACACTGGTCAAATACAATAACACCATTTGAAGACAGATCTCGCCACATTGAGCTTCAGCCGTGGGGACAATTGACACTCTTGCATAAAGTAACATACCTGTTTACAACATTTTGATTGTTAAGTCTTATTTAAACAGAAAATTTGTTTCAATTACGCATCAGACAACGCATGAAGATGCTAAAGCAAATTTCGAAAATTCGAAAACAGAAAATCTTATAGCAAATCCTTCACTAATTTGTGAACTAGACAAATTTCAAAACATAGCAAAATTAGATGCGTTTTTATGTTGTCAAAACAGTAAAAAGATCTTGAGTCAGATCAGTAGTTCAAAATTCCTATGCTGCAGTTTTTGCAAAGCATCGCAGAGAACAATTGATTGTTCTTGCAAATTCAATGTTCTAGTTTTAATCAATCATGATAATACAATGTTATCTTTGAATGTAAATAGGGAATTTTTTGAAGAAATTTGATTCACCAAAAGGTTCCCTTGAATAGAAAGGTTCGCTCTGTAAGAAAAACATTAGTTTCAATCAAATTATACTGCCTGTCTGGCTTTATCATTAAATTTATAAAGCATAATGAAAGAAAATATTAGTATGTAAAAGTAAATAGTATTTTAAAGAACACAAATTATGTAAACATTGTTGGAATCTGCGAAAACTGTGGAGTCATGCTCGAAGCCAAAGTTAATAAAAATGTTACATATGATTCATTATTAGAAGTTGTTAATGCCATTTATATATTATTTTTGTTATTAAAAACACTTTGCGAAAATGTTTGATTACTTGTGTCCTTGTGTGAGTTGATCTTTTGTTCAAGAAACGACTTTTTATTCTTAGAGTTAAACTTGTTCAGACAGCAAAGCATATCCCAGGGATTACGAATACAATGCAAACACTGCACTCTAGATCTAAGACTAACTCTTAGGATTTCTCTGTAACAAAGCTAGTAATGCTGATTACATTATATCAGCCAGAAACTGAATACAATATAGTCGTGGTAAAATACCATAACTAATCTAATTTTGTCATGGGCCAAATGCCCGTCGGCGCTCTATCGATGCAATCCGAACAGATCGGCGGACATCGACTGCCTGTTGTGCTTCTGCCACAGCAACTCGGTTCATTGCATGGTCCAGCAGGCCTTCTACAGTCTCGCCGCACAGCCGAGCAACTGCGCTTGCAAAGCGTGCTCGTGGTCTTCCAGGGCCTCTTCTTGTAAAAACATACCATAATTTTTACCATAACTATGTTGTTTATACTTGCAATTCACGGAAACAGTAAGGAATCGTACGCAATAGTATGTTCCATACTATGCAGCTGCTGCCCATCTCGGACTCCAGACATACTGAAGAATAACATTATATTTAATACATTTGTGGCTACACAATCCAAAAAACCATCGCGTGTTCTCAGGTAATTACGAATAGATGTTACCAATGGTGTTAAAAGGTTACTTTTGACAAGTCCACGCTTCAAAATCAAAGGATGCGTGGTGAGAAAGTTGACCACAGTCATTTGAGATTTCAAGAAGCGAGTTCCGTCAAAGCAGCACAATGTCGTAGGTGAAATGTGATCCAGATGGAGAAAATATGAAGTTCAAAATTCTCAAGCTGCTTCAAAAGGAGGAATTGTAAACAAACAGCAAGTCTATAGATGTGAACCTACTGTGTTTCAAAATGGGTTCTGTCCAATGTGTGAGAACAACTTCCCTTTTCTCTGGTAGTAAATACTCTCAAAAGTCGATGTTTGGAGGTCGATATATCTGGTTCTCGATGTCTCAACGGAAAAGTTCTTTTTTCTAATCGTATTTTCTACAGCATTGTAAGTCTAACATCTTGTATTAGTTCGCCTTTGTTGTTAGTTTTGCTTCAGTCTCCCTCTATAACCGCAATGCCAAGCAATACATCGCTCTTTTACCGTATGCCACCAGCTGAGGACCCGCACGTGGGTCGACTGTGATCAATTTCAACTTGGCAAGCTTAAACCTGCATGATCACAGCCAACAGCTGTGGTTTATGCAGCATGGATTTGCTTTGAAAGAGCTAGAATTGCACAAAAAGATGTAGAAGATTGGATAACGATTGAAATGCTCCATCCGGAATGAGAATGATGTTTTCCGACAAAAGTTGATGTGGAACAAGTGAGAGGCACTGTTGGCTGGCCATCAACAGGATCAGCACTGGACAGCGATGATACCCCATTCATCAAGGATTTTACCCATATGCAGACGGTAGATGGTGCTAAAACAAAAAAGCCATAATAAATGTCCTTTACAACGACCACTAATGCTTATTATGGTATGCTTATTTTAGTCAGCATTGCACACACCTACAAATAGCCAAAATGCTGAGAGAGTTTCCACAAACAGATGTTACTAAGAAACGTTCGACATGACCAAACTTCTCTTCCCAATGCTTCTTGAAGATTGCGGGAAGTTTGATAAGTTGAACAAGATGTCGATTCATGTATTTGGGTTCGGAGGATCGGAAAATTATTCCTTTGCGATGCCGAAGTGCTGTGTCTTACTTATCACATTGATCGTCTGATTCTCAGCGATGAAAGCAGCAACGCCGATCCACTGTGGCTGCATTAAGTACATGAGTCGTGCCATCAGTAGTCAGATTCTCAAGGGACCTAGATGTATTTTCACTTACGTGTACTATATACAGGCCTATTCGCCTGAAAGACTCAGAGATCAGGATGCATTTCAGTGTGAAGACATGGAGCCCAGCAGGTTTGTATATCAATGAAGAATGATACAAAGGGACAAGACAGTAAATTCAACAGCATAGAAAAACAGCTAATACTTTCATTGGCCATATATTATGGCAATACCGAGTGTCTCTCCCAGAAAGGAAACAAGTGTCTCATAGATCTGAAACAACCTTAACGAAGCTTATAAATGTGGATACATTGTTAGATGTGTTTATTTGCGCCATTCCACTCAGCCAAAATATTCGTTGGTCCTAATGAATGAAGTGTTTCTTGACAAAGTGTTGGAAGAATCCAATAACATTTGCTCCATTCTGCTCCAGAAAGTACCAATGCAAGAACTCATCAATCGAGCAGCTGCAGCATGAGGAAACAGTAACAAAAGGTTTGTTACATTTGTTTATCTGATTTTGAACAAACTGCAAGTGCAAAAAGCTTTGCTTTGATCGGAAAAGTCAGAGACCACGATCTTTTAACTGGAGCTTACTGAAAGGCTGCTCATTCGCACTACAATCCGCAGTATAGCATGAACCTGTAAAAGGCAAATATTCTTGTTATATGCCATAATTTGCAAAGATATGATGCCCACAACACCCTTCCATCGTCAAGGAAGCATAAAATGAATTACAAGCAATACAAAAGTATGTGATGCTTACAATTAGCAGCCTAACGTTTATGGACTCATTCCAGTTCATGCCATCCTGTTTGGATAACTTGGTTTTATAGTTGACAACCGATGTATTGCATGCTACCAGGGAATATCTAGAGAAATGTGTCCCTTCCATTGACGGCTTCCATTGATGACAAGAAAAGGTGTGTATTTGATCAGTACATGGATTGCTGGGATACGTTTTCAGGAAGAATGCTGCCACATCGCAAAGAATTTTATAGCGCACTCACCTAAGAGACTGTTTTTGAGCAGGGCTATACGCATGCTCAAGAAATATTCTTACAGCTAGGTATGGGTGACCCTGGAGATTAGCACAAATTATATTTGTTTGTAGACGTTTTGCTGCTTACAAACGCATTTATGATTTCTGAGACACTTGCAATCACCACTATGGGTTGCAGCTTTCAAGCAACCTGTACGGCTGGGCCATGTCACAGTTGTTACCAACCGGCGATTTCGAATGGCTCTCAACAGCAGAGATCGGAGATCTAAATCTTGGAATCAGTAAAATCAGTATAGCGGAGCAGGCAAAACTCATCCTTAACCTGTGACACAGAGAGCATTACACCATGAATTATAGAAACTTGTCCACGTTGTCCAGTGTGCAGCTCTAAAGAACATATTTGATAAGACGGTCTTAATGCTGAAGAATAACTCAGCATTTGGAAAGACTGGAGAACCTGCAAGAAAAAAGAAACGTGTCCCTGGTGACATCATCGCAGCAGATGAAGAAGCTGGATGAAATTCCAATATTCAAGTGGTTTTATAACTTTCACGAGAATGCCACGACTGCTCCTTAATCGTCCCATTTATGTAGGATTCTTCATTTTGGATTTAAGCAAGCTACTTACCAATACTTTTCGCTATAATTACATCAAGATTCAGAACCAAGGTCACACTCCAGGCTAAAATCATCCCGAAAAAAATTACAAGTCAATTTTTTATGCTAGGAAAGGTAACTTCAATGCATAATGAACGCGCCTGTATGTTTGCTTTCCCTGAATAGAAGCTTATAATGCGATCAAACGAGAGTTGAGAGATCCTACCAAGCATTTCTTTCATAAGTTTACGCTTTTGGATTATTCTGATTCAAGAGTTCGTAGTTTTGGCAATCCTTGCTCTTTTACAGACTTCTCGATATCAGTGTGTTCGTATGAAAGCGATTTTTGTGCTCATCTTGTTCTAGCCTCTGTCGTTCTTTCCATATCTGCTTCTAAAGGAGACCTATCTTCGTTATTCAATCAGAGGCCGTTATTTGCAAGTCTGAAGCCACAGAGTAATATCGAACAATAGACTTCCTCGCTCATTGTCCAATGAGACTGCATATTGCAATTGTTCGTGACACTTCTGTACTGAGCTAAACAGCAAGCATATTGCGTTGTGTGCGAAGCAGCCATGTCCAGCTTTTGCTCATTTTATCTTCGGGAGTATTTCGTTTTGGCACATTTGATTGCGAATTCTCAGTTCATAATGTCATTTCGAGACAAGTCAAACGTCGGAGGAAAGTTTTCTAGCAAGAGACGCATCAAGAAAAAGTCATTTGGCCCAGGACGGTCGCGTGTAGCAACATCTACAAGATCAGCTGATAAGGATGTGCCTCTTGGATATAGTTCGAAGAAAATCAGACTATCCGAAGAAGCTCCTAGCTCATCTGCTATCTGCGATGGGTTTCGCATTATTTACCTGAAGCTTATCCATTCGATCATTGGTACAGCAGTTTGTAAAGCCTGTAAACTTGGTACGCGTTCAATGAGCAAAGATTCTTCGCGGAAGATGGGTTTTGCCATCCATGTTGTTGTTGACGTGTGACACTTGTCCAGCTGTAACAGAATTGTGTACCTCACCTCAGATTGAAGGAGCAAGAGAACACGAAGTCAACAGAAGAGTAGTGCTTGACACTTTATATATCTGTGGTGGAAAAACTGCTTTGGAAAAGTTCTGTGCTATTTTGAACATGCCTGAAGCAATGGCTGACAATGCCTACATGGGTAATTTGAGGATCGTCAAAGGTGCACTGGAAAAGTCAGTCTGTTAGCATGGAGCAGGCTGCTGCAGAAGAGCAGTCTCTCCAAATTCTGGAATTAGACAATGTTGCAAACTGCAAAAGCTTGTTTGATGGAACATGGTGAAAGCGTGGCTTCCCTTCCCTTCAAAGAGCAGTTCGGTATGGGCTCACCGCGACATTTAATACTGCGCATGCGCGATCTTCAGACTTTTTCGATGATCAAAAAAGCTTAAGAATCAACAGAAAACATGGCTGCCAGCGCGAAGCAGGAAGGACGATATTCAGCGGGGAAATGACTGCTATCATGTTTTATGGACTGTCGTTTTTGACTTTAAGTCCGCTGCCTCCGTTTGCTCCAGCCTCATGTGGTCTAGCAGTCACAATCGTATTCACTCTCCATGTACGGTGACTGAGTTTTAGCAAGATGTAGCGCCGCGGATGCTGTTGCGAATTGATTGCACGAATTCAACGAAGAGCAATGATGCCTTTATCATCGAACGCGTTCTGTCATTCAGAGTTCGATATCTGATCTAGGATGGCCCTGTTGATCCCTGTTACTGTTCCTCTGACCTGGTATAGGGCTGTATCGGTTAAATTGGTTTGTATACATATTTTGTCTTGTAGTTGTTGTTCATTTGGAGTTGTTTTGATTTGACTTCTCGAGTTGTCGTGGTTGTTTAGTTATTTTGATGCCATAAGCAAGAGAGTTGCTAGAATTGCTGACTGCTCAGCTCGTCCAACTGTAAGCCTGCAAGTTTTTCCATGTTTTGTATAACTTTATGCAGTAGTAAGTACCTTTTAAAGATTGAAATTTATTTATTTTGATAAAACACTTATAACGGGCGATAGAAGAAGATAACTTTTGTATCACCGATTTGTTTTCAAATACACACTGAAAATAGTACTGCTTATGTTGCTTTGTCTACGGTCGGTACTTGCTATATTTATTTAATAATAACCATCTTAAATACAGGAATAACATGGTTGATGATAGCTTGTGTCCTGGCAAAGGAGATGATGAAAACCGTGCGCTGACATTCGTGTTGCTGTATGCTGATTTTCTTGTTAGCTCACTTCTAATCAGGGTAACTGAGAACTGGAAGGAGTAGGGACCCAGAAGAAGACGAGTGACGTTCATCCTGTAGGAAGGAACAACCAAATCCATCATGGGCTACATCCCCATCAACCCTAGAGTAACTATGAAGCGGCATGACGGACAAGAATGCATTATTTTTGTACCGTCGGACTTGCTTAATATCCCACCCTTCGTGCAGACCAAAAGTGGGATATAAAGCGAGGTGGGATATTAACCGGACTAAGTATAGAACAAGTATTTCCTTTGTTTTAAGGTAGCTTCTTGAATAGTTCAGCAACAGCAAAGAAGAACATCTCAGTTAAACGCAATTGATGGAGATTGCCGTTAGTTTTAGCAGTAGCACAACTAACCAGTGACTCTGGCCAACCAACAAGTGACATGTGGTCTGGACCCTCGATGCAAAATGTTCCGAAAAGTTTATATATATTGTAACACATCTTTAAAACGGAACGATAAGCGAGTTTCACTGGAAATTTGAAAGAAAATAATGGGATATTAAGCGAGATGGGATATTATCCGAGGGGATATAAAGCGAGGTAAGAACATGAGAATTTGTATGGCAACTAGCAAGTGAAAATTGGCTTTGCGGGATATTAAGCGAGATGTGATATTAAGCGAGTTCGACTGTAATGAGGTGGTTGTCGTTGTGTTCGATGAAGGGATAATAACCTCGAACTTAATAGCCTCCTCTCTTCTCTATTGGGAGAATCGCCTTGCTACAAGAACTCATTTTTGGGCGGCGCCGCTTCATTCGCATAAACATCAGATGCATATGATGAGGACCTAGAGGCATTTACTAGACCTATAAACTTATAAAACCATTTAGTGTAAGTGCATGACGACATGCCTTCTATACGAGTATTGTATTAATATTGATGTTTAACATTAAATACATACATGCATTCTAAACACTGTCCAGGAAATTTTGGATAAGATATTATCAAGAGATCTCCTTGTAGTGATGGGAGCCTGAAATGCAAAGGTTGGGAAGTCAGCGCAGAAGAATGCAGACATTGGCATTCATAGAAGCATATTTTTCAAAGCAACAATCGTTTGCCCTGTACGAAAAACAGTGCCTCATCTTGACATTTGTTGCACGGTAAAACGATTCGAGCACTCTTGATTTGAAAGTGCTGTAGTTGTCAAATAACGGATTTTTGTTCGAAACGTTTATTTTAATATCGGATATGTCAAGATTAAAACATTACAAGTTCGGAAATAAATAAAAAACTTAATCTAACATGCAAATACAAGTAAAACTGCATAAAGGTTACAAAACTATTACAATATTACAACGAAATAGACTACCCAAAAGATAGAACAAAATAATCTAATTATTATGCCCTTTGCAATTGGTTCCTATTTGATGCAGATCTAAAGCCTCGAAGAAGCACTAATGGTCAATAAATGCTCACTAACTATCGTATTTATTGACATCCATCGCCTATCGCTCCACCATCGCTCCCACAAGATTTTGACATCCAACGACCAGCTGGAAGACATTTTTAATTTGTAAATAGCACTTTTAAAGTAGTAATTATAGGTAGTTCTAGTTCATATTCAGTTAATTTTATTAAGTAACTTGTACATAATTCTAGACAAGTTTCACCATATAAAATATCAGTTTTCATTTATTTATTGTATATCATCTTCCAGGATGTTTAATTGAAATAAAATATCATGAACGCCCAGTTTGCTAATTAACTGGAATAGGATAAATGGCTTGATCTGCCTGCATTTCATCCGAGTGTAGCACAATAACTTTATCTAATAGCTGTAAAGAGTTGCCTGTAGACACAGACCGAGTCATTCGGATTGACCCTAAAATAGTGGGCGTGACGAAATATTCTTCCTTGAATAGGCGTAGTCATCGACCCACATTTTGAGACATACATTATGTACTTTAACTCCTGTATTCGCCCCTTAAGTGTTGGTGATAGCTGTTGTCTGGATTTCTTTGCTGTTCGTCGGAGGAAAGAAAAGCGTCACATAAATGTGAAGTTGAGAATCTTCAGGTTGTGTTTCCCAAATTCTGTCAAAGAAAACAAGAAATGGCGGCTTTTAGCATTCCCTGATGTTACTTCCAAAGACAGTGATTGGAATGCGCGGAATTGTGCATGCGTCGCTTTGATATTGTCACTCGAAAGCACAGTATCATCGGCAAAGGCTAGGGATGGACAAGTCTGACAGTGAGAACGTGACGTGACAGTGCTGGAAAATCTACTGGAACCTGTAGTAGTCTAGTACCCAGTCCTGGGTCACCTCCACGTGTCCGTATCCAGGGCTAGGGATTCGAATACAAGATGGCCGAATGACAACATGTCTCTTGCTTTGTCTCCTGTGACAGAACCGTGTCAAATCCATGTAAAACCGTGTAAAAATAAACAGAGTGAAAGGGGCACTTTCACGTGGTTTGTTCTTCGTTTTTCAATTTCACATGTTTTTTCACCCGCTTCCACACAGTTTTCGTAATTTTGTTTGGATTCGTTGTGTACTGCTAATGAAATGAGTAGTTTTACTTTAAATCCTTTGATTTAAATGCTATATCATCTCAGGAATGTCATATGTGTGTAACAAATTATGGACCGACTTTATGTGTCAGGTATATAGCAAATTCTATTACGCATACTGGACCTAATTGAGCCGATACTGTCAATTCCGTTTGTGTGTAAGATATGAGAAGATATCTGTTTTCATCCTAGCTGAACTATTCCTGCACTGGCAACCATTCAATTACTGTACAGTAAGAGTAAAGATATTTGTAAAATACTACATTTAGTGAAATTATGAGAAATTCATTTCCCTTTATATTTCTACTCCATAGCTGAAATGTTTCTTAGCTTTGTAGCCAACATGTTACAGTGTGATGTACAAACATTCCTACACATTTGATGAAGGATGTGCCACTTTTCCAAGTGTTTGATAAGTGTTGAAGACAGATTTCGCAAAGACGAGGCGAACGATGGAGTCTTTGACATATTGTTGATGTAATCACAGTAATCGCAGCCTAGTGACTGAGCAGGGTAGATAATTGATTACTATGATTAGTAACAGTATTGATTCGTATCTTGGTATATTGCTATTGCTCCTCCTCTGCTAGAAAATTTATTTAAATCCCCACTTCTTCTAAAAACGCGATCATCCACACACAACATATACATATAGTTGCCACAAAAATTCCTTTCAGTTCGCTGGGGCACATCTGTGGAATGGACTTCCCTCTTCGATCAAGGAAGTGGCTGAGCCGGGCAGATTCAAGTATCTTTGTCGTGGGCACTTAGAAGCTTGAACTTGTTTCTTTTTATATAATTATAATTATTCATTAGTTCCCCTCTATATATTATTCAATGTTAATATCAATAATTTGTTGTATGATGTATCATGTATCTGCTCCGTGCAAAAAAGTTTTGTAAGCTTCTCGGATTTCTCAAATTAAATTATGATTGATTGATTGATTGATTGATTGATTGATTGATTGATTGATTGATTGATTGATTGATTGATTGATTGATTGATTGATTGATTGATTGATTTACATCGATTAATAGCTGTTCCCTACGCATTATTTTGTAAACATTCTTTAATCTTTATTGTTCCGCGCAGAAATATTAGCTGTNTCTACTGAATGTAAATCTGCTGTTTAGTCTAATTTAGTTTTGATTGCGTTCTTGTAATTAATACAGTATAACTCGGTTAATATCACCTCGGATAGTATCACGTCTCGGTTATTGTCACGGAAAGTGAAATTCCACTTGCCATTCTCTAAGCTTTTCTCTTATTCTACTCGGTTAAT
>OFHS01002740.1:0-19631 GCA_900245855.1 Calvadosia cruxmelitensis | reverse complement strand
TATATATATATATTTTTAATCAGAAGTTGGCAAATGTTTGTTGTGATGATCAAGCAACTTTGCTGTTCCTTCGAGATTATTCCTCTTCCTCATCTTTCAAACAGTTTGGGGAAATTTTGCACTGTAACATGTAGATGCAGCCCTATTGTCATTTTTGATACTTCATAGTATGTCTCAAAATTATTTAATACTGAAAAGATTTGGACACCGGGAATTGAATTTCGAGTTGTCAAATAATCGAACTGCTCTAAATTCTATCAAAATAGCATCCTTACTCAGTCTTATACTTACCTTTGTATATAAACAAATTAGATGACATTGTCATTTTGAGAGATAATTAAAATCAAAAGTTTAAGATATAATAAAGTGTTCCCCGTTAATATCACCTCGGCTAGTATCACAACCCGCTTGATATCGCTTCAATCTGGGAACCAAACTCTGTCTGAATAACTATTTTAACCTGTTTAATGTCACGACCCGCTTGATAATTGATATCAACTCAGTCTGGGAACCTGCAGGCTCTGTCTGAACAAACTATTTTAACCTGTTTAATGTCACGACCCGCTTGACATCAACTCAGTCTGGGAACAAAGCTCTGTCTGAATCAACTATTTTAACCCGCTTAATATCACGACCAGCTTATTATCACGATTTTTAACTGGAAAACCATAATGATATTAACGAGGTTTCACTGTACCTGACTCGAAAAGAAATCTGAACCAATAACATGGTTATAGTTCAATACCGAATAAGTCACATATTTACTTGCATACCATACACATTACGGGGAGGTCGCTTTCCTTGATGCCGTTCGTGACCGGTCGATAGCATGGCATACAATGTGACCTGGAGATCCATTTATCATCGCTGTGCTTTTCATTAATCTCAGACAAACATTTGCCTTCAAGACCTCGTTGCTTCTGAAACAATAACTTCACAGATCTTTCATATCACCATGGCAATCAACTAACAAATGTCTTGACTTGCTTCGAAAAAGAGAAAGAAATATTTTGTGAAACGTGAACACGTCTGGAAGACTCCGTTTTGTCGAGTTGTTTAGATTGTCCTTGAGATTACTGTTGCCACAACTTGGAAGCAATGTCGCTTGATCTTGGCGAATCATTCAATAGTTTTTGTCGCACGACTGGCCTTCCTGATGACCAGGTAATGAATCTTCGTTAAAAATGTTACAAGCAAGGTGACTTCAATGCATAAAATTTAATTTCCTTGATGTGTTTCCTTATCAAGCCACAACGGCATATAAGGGAAGCGAATGTTCTATCATTCTTTTGTTGACACACAAACTAACGCGAGACATGCATAGATTCTATTGAACTTTCTGAATATATTACCCGTTAGAATTTAATTAATTACTTTTCTAATTAACGTAACCGAGCGACTTCATTTTTCTTCAAGATATAACAGGTGTCGGTAGACTTGTTTGACTAGCATACTTAACAAGCTCCTAATGGTTACCATGGAGTTAAATAAATTTTCATGCGACAGGTGGGTTGAATCTAATAAACTTAACGGCAATCCCTCATGTTTTGAAACTGCTTCTGACTAGCACCGGTGGAGCTATTACTGAAATGATGCCCCGAATTACAGCTGTTCATTCGTACTAAAAGATACGCTTGTTTTAGTTATTGTCAACACAGAGCTCGTTCAATCAGATGTAAAACAAAACTTAACGGAGTGTATCAGCAATCATTTTCAACTCTTTTGTACGGAAGGTCAATTTGTTTATCGTAACGCAATCGTGCGGTAAATGTTCTGTTTTCAGAGGTACGAGTTTTGATTTGTAAAGGATTAGCTTGAAATCTAAAAAGTTGATAAATTATAGAAAATAAATCTGGAGGAGTGTCCTACAAACAAAGCTATTTCTAAAGACAAAGCAAGTGGCAAAAATCAAACTCAACAGAGCGTGTATTCGTAATACATGTCGGTATGCAAGTCGATTTCGCTGTCGTGGTTTTGAGTGGAAATCGACAGTTTTGACAGCAAACAACAACACCTGGAAATGACCTTTTTAGATGGGGGTAAATTTGGGTGCGCTGTAGACAAACCAAATTTCTGGCTTCACCACCTGCTGCAGAGGTCAAACTCCAACTTCTAGTTTGGTTCAAATTCAAGTTCAAACCTCAAACACGTCCATACGGTTCAATGGGTCTCGATAACCATCTGTTTTGAACGACAACCTCCCGTTGCTCCACTACAAGATGTAACACTACATTATTCAATGTTTACCTGCACTAAGCGACCAAAATGATATACTATCTTTTATGGTCCCATTCAGGCTAAAATATTACAATTTACCTGTCTTGAATGATCATGAATGTCAACAGACCACTTTCAAAAGATCAATTAATGCCTGAAACATTACTGTATTGGATTCTTCAGGGCATGTTTGAAAGAGCAAATAAAACTCGTATTGAAAGTAGTAAAACACTCTCGTACAGAAATTGACAGAAACGGAATATTAACAATCTAACTATTTGTAACCGCGTATAGCATGTCCAAGGCAAATGAAACTAACTGATGTCACTGACTTAGGAAGATTTGAGTAGTAGGCACTTTCTGTTACTAAATTGCATGATAGAGGCTGCGTCAAAACTAAATTTTTGTCCGAAACAATGGCAGTTACTTCACGCGACCATCTGCGAGACTATCTCTTCTTGAACCTTTGGGTGGTGATACGTTTTACTGTAAATTCCATTTTTCTTTTACAGTCTCGCTTCGCAGCATGCCTCTTACTGTCTGTCGTGTTGAGTCATGGTTTCAGGACTACTTTACATCATTCGCACACCTCAGCCAACACAAGGTTTACAGTGTCGCTGTTGCTAGGCGCGGTCTTAGTCTATCTATGCTTTGGCTTGTAAGTACTTTATGTGTTTTGAAGCTTTCAGAAGGTCAGGACAGTACGAAGAAAAAAGTAGACTAGTCATTGCTGTTGTTTTTGTCCTTTTAAGACAGATTATTCATCTCTTCTTGTCTTCTGCCGTCGCGTATATTTTGATGTTGATTTGCAACAGAAGCAATGTCCATGGGTAAGAGAAAATGTCTGCGCATCATAGATTTCTAGACTTGTCGTTATATCCATCTGTCTTCTCAAGTTTAGGGTTAGGGTTAGGGTCACTTCTTTAAAAAGGTTCAAACAAACACTTTATTCCAGCGAGCTAAGTTCGTTGAAATTCGGTTAATCTTTCGACATTTTTGCGAATTACAAATACAACGTGTTTTCCACGCAATTCCAACGTCAGGGTTCAATCAAATTTAAACGAACTTTGCCCACTGGAATCGTCCTTAAACTACCCCCGTCTTAGGGGATACCACTCTTTATTGGCCCCTTTTGTGGTTGCTTAAAAGAGGTTTTTCCTGTGACTGTCCTTATATATGGTATTAATGTAAATGACGTGGCATGACTTCAACTGTTCTTTGTTTGTTTTGCTCTTCAGATGGGTCTCCGTATGTGCCATACTTTATCAGACGATGTTCTTCGCTTATCACAACATCATCAGAGACGCAGGCTACGCTTTGAATGTTAGCGGGTAAGGGTGTGCACGAGGTAAAGTCCAGATGGTTGCTAGTGTAAGATACTAAGGTCTAAGGATGGCTGTAAAGGACAGCGTAAAAATACAAGACAGACAGAGTTGTTGACACGAAGAAGTACAGACGGCAAAGAGAGTGATTACAAGATGACACGGCTACATAATTATACGATCTCGTGATTACACAATGACGACATCAAGTCCACACCGACCATGCGTCAGCCACTACAAACCATTAGGTGCGATACATGCTTCGCATTACTTATTTCTATTCTTTTTCTATAGTCTTTTGATGATTCTGACGCAAAAGGTGACCTATGTTTCATTCGCACTCAAGAAAGGTAATTCAATAATATTTCATATAATTACATTCACGTTACAGCTCATGTTTGCATTTCTCGATAACATTATCTGTTTATTCTTTCTTGATAGGATCTGACGATGGAAATAACAGTCCAAGAAACAAAGATATGATGTTTGTTACTATGTCTACACGTCCTGTTTGTTAGACATTTCGTCATTTGCCATGAATATCTCAAAAGTTATTGTCAAAATCTAAAATGTATTTTGTTTATTCTTAGAGCCCTACATGAAGTCCCTTCTCCTCTTGAGTACTTCAGCTACGTATTTCATTTCTCTTCTGTCTTCTCTGGTCCATCGTTTTATTTTCATGAATACAAGAACTGCATTGATGGAAGTCAATGGCAAGATTACAGCAACAAACAGAAGGTATAAAGTAGCTTAAGACGATGCATGGTATGTGCAAGGTATACATAGGAGTTAAATGCTATATTTTAGGATTTTTTTCCTACTTCGACTTGATCAATGGCCTTTCCAATGCTGGCTGGATACTGTTGTCAATTCAGGCGTTTGATATTGAACTGTCATAATTTTGACAGCTAAGAACAATCATTGAAATTGACAATGACAGAAAAACCTCGGATGATTGCGCATCGGGCAAAGCTTTATCAATGGACCAAGCGCAGTCCCAACGCATGACGGGATACACTTGTTTTTAGCACGTGGTTTGAGCTGAAATCTATAACTTTGACAGCCAAGAACAATCCCTGAAATTGACCATCATTGGAAAGAGTACGGCTGATTGCGTTTCAAACAAAGCAATTTTCTGACGTCTTCACCTTTGGCAGAGGTCAACTCAATTATATAACGACATGCAGTGGGCTGCGCATGGCAGATTGACACAACATATGTCCATGTGCCAAATCCTATTAACTCAAAATGGATACCGCTATGTTAGAATTCTGTATATGTGTACTTAAACAGCGTGAAAGAGAAGTTGTTTTGATATTCCTGAACGAGGGTTCTGTATGGATCGATGTTTAGCATAGAATCAATGTTTTATGTTGTATTTTCTTTACAGGTTGATACGCATGTTGTTGAACCATCCCCATATGTAAGTAAGTACACGAAGCACTATCTACATGCCAATATATTACCATCTGACTTATGAGAGTAATTTTCCTTTGAGATTGTTTCGATCTGATCCGTTGTGATCGGAGTGTGTCTACACTGTGTAGATCTAGAAGTGTTCTGTGTTGAACGAGAAGAATTATCGAACGGAGAGCAAGACAACAGTGTCTTCGGTTGTGAGACGTCATTCAGGAATGAATATAGTTCTAGATTGCACTAATTTTCAGGTGAATATAGGACGAGGTTGTACATTGAGTAGAATTTGACTTAAAGAGGTTGCCCACAGACATTATCAATATGAATCGAGTAAGCTCACACGCTGCACTATGATTAACATTGTAAATGTTACTCTGTTTAACGAGGATAGCCCAATAAGCCAATGGCTTGTCTCCCTTTGGGCCCTCGACAATTAAGCCACGAAAGACAAAACAAATTATTTTTTATTGCTGGGCCGGAAGTCAAACCCTGGACGTCTGACTGGCAGCCACACATACCAGCNTTCTCCGCCTCGTGATTGTTCATTTGGTATCATTCATTAAGCTGAGCTCGACCGTGGGGGTAACTTCGAGCTGGCACCCCCACAGATAAACGCTAATTGCCTGCTGATCATGGATGATCATCCCAAATTATTGGCTGATCACGGATGTACAGATCGTGATCGTGCTTGTCGAGGACTTGGAAGCCAATCGCAGCCGGCTCGAACAGGGTTTGGTACCCTCATGCTTAGCAAACATTTCCAAGTCTAAATCTACAAGAGTATGTTTAAGTTTAAACATAATGTGTAGGTCGCATGTAGAGGAGCATAACGTATTTTTAAGAAGCGCAATTTAATATTCAAGCTTCCCGAACAATACTAACTTTCTCAAGCTACATGTATGCATGCAACCTGTACCTTCTAGAACCTATCTAGAATTTATCGTACGTTTATTTGGGATCCTTCGTTGGGTATTCTATTTTGCACTGGCAGCTGCGAAGAGTACCTCTTGGGTATGCTGCTTTGTTGATTTCCATTGTTTATCCCTCGATAAAATTTTATTTGTTCGTACAGTAGCACGCTGAGTGTCTAAGAAGGAGCCTTATGTTGGCTTCGTTAAGCGCTAAGATAATTGCAAATGTGGCTTTCCAAACATCTTCAATACCAATAATATAATTTTATTGAGAACTTTTGTAGATAATTGTAAGCATATTTCATCGTGTAAAGTATTAATTCTAATTCATTTATTGTTGATTATTTATACTCTTGTTTAATTAAATTAAAACGCTTTTAGTGAAAACATCTTTAATACCAATCAGTCGTGTTCCACAAGTTAAAAATAATATTAACTTGTCACGTAACTGTATTGTATATTGATTGCCCTCAAGCGTCTCACAATGGCTGTGTGTAAGCGGAAGTCATGCTTCCCTATATTTGCCTGTCAATATTTTTTCCAAACATACATACAAGTATTCGTTTGATGAGTAGAATGTGTCTGATCATCTGTTTCCTTTTATGTTGAACAGAGAACAGTAATTTGGAAGCTAGTAAAGATGGTGGTGTCATTTTGGATTTTCACCACAGCTTTCAATTATTGTCCGGTCGAGGGGATTACAGGTACCAATGTTAAAATATTGTTTCCATTTTAAGAACAACATTTCTTAGTTCAAGAAATATTATCCTTAAATATAGTAAAAAAATAATTATCCAGGCTGTAAGCCACAAATTACTAGACCAAGTATCAATACTGCTATTGTTTTTCCACAGACCAAGTTTATTCTAAGAAAATTAATACTTGAAACAAGAAACAAAATTATGATCTAGAAAATATTTTTTTCAGTGTAGGGATGTTGCCTGACGTTTTTATGAATTATCGGATGGATGAGCAACTGAATGATTAATTGATGGATGATATTTTGATACCAATTGCGATCTTTTTATCTTCTAGAACCTGAATTTCTCAGCAGTACATCAATTACATACAAATTTTATTACGTTACTGTTGGGATCATTGGCTTCCGTTATCGCTATTACGTGGCAATGCTGCTAGGTAAGAACCATGAAATGGAATCAGTTGTATTCTGATTCATTTTGTGTCAGTTAATGATCATCCTTGTTTTGATATTACATTTTTGGAGTGATGTAGTTCTATGATATTGATTTATGGACTTTTAAAATATGTTAGATATATTTTCACACTCTTGTCTAAACATGACCCTAACAAAATCCTTTACTTTTTTCTTATGCACAGCTGAGTGTTCTGTCAACCTCTTTGGATTGGGATTCAGTGGGTACGACTTAAATGGAAATCCACAATGGGACAAAAACTACTATGTCGACATCATTGGGTTTGAGGTGAGAAAGTATTAACCAATCGATGCTCTCGCGCGGAAGTCAAAATAACGGGAGTAGCTTGCATCGTTCTATTGCAATCTTCGACACCAACGCATAGCAAAATGTGTATTTCTTTCTTTCTTTCTTTCTTTCTTTCTCTCTTTCTTTCCTTCTTTCTTTCTTTCTTTCTTTCTTTCTTTCTTTCTTTCTTTCTTTCTTTCTTTCTTTCTTTCTTTCTTTCTTTCTTTCTTTCTTTCTTTCTTTACTTATAAGATATGATGTTTTATGGATAATATAAAAATCTTCTGTTTCAATATTTACCCCTGTCTTAAAAGCCTTGAATAGTGACAGTTTCAACTACATAACAAAGACATCCCTGAAATTATGTTGTTCTTATCTTTAACAGACTGCACTTAGTTTGAAAGAGCTGATTGATCGGTGGAACGTCGCAGCTAAGCTATGGCTCAGAAGGTATGGAGCATGTTTATATTGAAGGACTGTTTACGGAAGAGGTAATAGACCATTTTCATAAGCTACCATTTTGAAACAAGCAAGTGCATTATGGGGAAGGTTGATGTCTCTGAGTTCGCAATACAGAGAAAGTTGGATTTGATACTGAGGCAGGTTTCTTCAAGCTGCGCTACTTTGCTTAGACATATGATTTTCGTTGATAATATGGGTCAGAAACTCAGTTTCTTTGCTGCTTCAGGCACTCAACTTGCCCCACAATGCACTGGTTTTTCCCATAATGGTAGCTCGTGAAAAAGGACTATTGCAAAGCAACATGGAAGTTCTTTTGAAAGATCAATTCCTATAATTATTTGTGGTATTACACCAGAGTCAATCACAAGAAAAGATGCGCTGCTGTCATTAGCGTATACGAATCTCTTTCAATATACTCAACAAGGTCTTTTATAGACCAGTATGTAAATACGAACAATTACAAGTTATATTTAATTGACTTACTTACGGAGGGAAAAACTAATTATAATTAACAATTATGCAATATAAAAGTTAGGTCAGGAAATGGAAGGAAAATATGAAAAGCTTGTACTATAAAATTTATTTCAACGTATCGTTTGTGGATGTGAGGCTGGAGTTGATTCATTGTGGCATGGGAAGGAGATTACGTGGAAAAGAGATCAAGTAAAAAGGAGGAAATGAGACACTATTCAATAAAAATTACATTCTACATCTATTCAAACTATATAATTATCCTAGGACTACATCTCCATGCATTGCTGTATGTTGTAATTGTATATTATCCTGCTTTTCTGAGAAATAATTACTGTATGCAGATATCTGATTATCAGTTTTAAAAAGTAAATTTCATTGCCATTTCTTGTTTAGGCGACCCATTTACAATTTGTAATTTTGGTTTCTTGCACTTCCCTATTTTTGTATTCTCGTAATGTCGTCCAGTTATCCAAATATATTGTTATTTATGTGTGACGTAGATTGGTCTATGACGAAGCGCCATTTTACCCAACTGGTGTCACAATGATCGTATCTGCATTATGGCACGGATGTTACCCTGGTTACTATTTGACATTCACAATGCTAGGCATCAGTGTGTATACTTCGAGACAAGTGAGTGCGCAAATGCAAAACAGCTGTGTTGTACGGATATATTTTATATTATCCTGGGATATTGAGTAGTATATATTTAAAAAACAACATAGAATTATAACGACGTTTCTAGTATTATGAATCTACAATACAATAAAATCGCAGTCACGTTCTGCCTAACAAATTCAAATGCTAAATAAATACAATATTACCTAAAATAAATTAACCTACGATATTTACTATATTTCTGTTGATAGTAAAAGTTTCTTGCAAGCTTTGTCTAGCACTGAGGGTGCCAGGGATATTGATTTTTGCATTATTGGGTGTTTTATCCTGATCCGGATAACTTTAATAATCTACTGCATGTCTGGGAGGTGGAATGTTTTCAAATTTGAATGTGTAAAGCATTTCAATAACTGATAGATAGATTTATTTTAGATTTATTGTATGGAGTTGTTGATATGGCTTACGGCTATAAACGCAATATCTGTATACCAAGCTTAACCTGATCTATCATATGATGGTCTATAATGTAACCCATCTTTAGTCTGTCGGTTTGTTTGCTTGTCAATTTCACGAATGATGTGACCTTGTGTTGCCATGAATATACTTACAATACAAGCATGAAGTGTAATGCACAGCAACAGACCTGTGGTAATCAGTGACAAAGTAGTCTATTGTAAGTATCTTACTCGAGTGGCGAAATTCAATATCTAGTTTTGTACGAAAGAAATCTATCACTACATTTCTATTACTACCTGGTTATATAATACTAAATCTACCTCCATTTGGTTGTTTGCTAATAAAAACTGTTAAATCGCTTATGAATTCCATTTAAAAGCGATTGTTGTTGCACGCTTGCATGCTAAATGTTAAAATTGCAAGGCTCTTTTCTTGCCAACGCGTTGATGTTTTTCCTTGCCAATCTGTTTCCATGCCAATTATCCTCAGATAGAATATTTTAGATATACTTTGGAATAAATTCTGATAACCTGATTAATAAAATCTCGATTAATTGGTTTACAGGTTGAAGTTGTGGTGTTACACACTTTATATAATTATGCTATCTTAATTATTTTTGCTTTGCAATCTCGCTAATTATTCTAATTATGTAAATATTGTGGCTATGATACGTTAGTCATAATTGTATTGATTTAGTTTTGGTTTGTGCCATGTGCGTTCGCATTGATGAATTTGTAGCGCTATCTCTCTTGTCGTGAGTGTTTTTTTATTTGATTTATTTGTCAAAGATGTTGAAAAATACAGACATACATTTGACAGTCAAGTACAGGCAAGAAGGACTTGCACTTATATACGGCCTAAACCGATTTACAAAATTGTGAAAGGTTAACATTATCTAACTTACTTTTAAATGAATAAAGCGACTCTGACTACGCCACATCGTCTGATAATGAGTTCCAAAGGGGAACGACACGATTACAAAAAGAAAACATACATTGATTATTATGAGGAATGTGTCTACTTCGTAGCTTTTGAGAATGTCCACGTAAATAATAGATGCTGACTTCTTTTCTAAACATCTGATCGCAGGACAATGTTGCTGATATAGCAGAAATCGTTTGATTATTTAAGTGAATAGCTTCGTAATTTAAGCATGAATGCTTATTATCTTCTTAATTAATATTCTGTTTCGTCAGGTGCGGTGCAAGATTCGTCCTTACTTCCAGCGGTCTTTAGGCATGCGCATGCTGTATCATGTCATCACGTGGCTCACACTACAACTCGTTCTCTCTTACACAATGGTTCCATTGATGGTGTTGAGATTGGGCCCGAGTATTGCTTACTGGAGGTAAGAGAAAAAAGTAATTTGTATGGTTAGGTCTATGGTGTCGTATCATTGTTATGTTCTAGAGGATGGCGACATCAAGGAGACACAGGATTGCGTGTGCGAGCGGCAACAAGCCCAAGCTCAAGTGATTATAATTAGACACGACACGTGGACATAATACGAGTAGCAATTACGCATATGCAGACAGGACTGACGTTGACATTGATCAGCATAATTACGAATATACAATAACCATCAGTCTTATATTTTACACTGCCCGGCATTGTTATAATCAGCTGTTTACAGTAAGATAGCCGCCATTATGCTATGATTTTAGAACGGCAAGAGATCAAGAAAGGAAAAAAAGAAGTAGACAGTAGACAAATGGAATAATTTTTATTAAGAAATACAATTACTTGACACTTTCAACTACTCAGTGATGCTGAAACTGATACTTATCTGGTTTCCTTGGAAACCAATTTTGTTCTTTTACCGTTGTTATGTTGACGAGGGCTGCTCTCCTATGGTAAACATAGCTATAACATCCGGTTTCCTCAGTTTCTAGAGTATATAATAAAGCAAGAACCTCTTGCTAGAGTGTAGCTCCGGCAATTATATATGCCCCGGGTATCACATTCCGCTTTATTTCACTTTAGCTTGAGAACCAAGCTCTGTCAGACTCAATTATTAAATTTGTATCTTTATCTTAGGTTTCAAATAAACATACATACTGTACATACCTACATACATGACTCGATTTTTAGCTGAAAACCATGTGAAATTAATAGAATTGCACAGCACTTGCTGGACTGTTGAATATATTAGAAGTTGCCAGTCTCATTCAAACACTGACTCCTTAAGAGGTTGTTCAATTCACAAGGCTTGTTACGAATTTGCCATTCCAAATCTTTCATTCTACACTCTGTAATGTTGTGAACTTTCCATTGATATAGGAATACATACTTTGTTGGACATGTTGGATGTGCGTTGATGTTGCTGTTGCTACGATTTGTCCCCAACATGAAAGATACCACTCTTTCGAAAGCTAACCTCGACAACGCGGGTTTCCAAAGTAGTGTTAGCGACGAAAGGAAACTCTCCTAGCATGTATTTTGTTAAGAACAGATGTCAAATGCTGATGCAATAAATGACGTAACAGGCTCCATAGGACGTCAGTGTGGGTCCATTTCTTGTTAATTGAAGAGTTTTGAATTAGCTATGGGGGATGGGGAGTCTCAGCGGATAATGATAACGGAAACTTTACTAATCACTGCAATCAATTTACAGAGCTAGATTCGTTTGCTATTTTTATTTCACTTTTGAAACCTGCATTATGATGGCGTAAGAAACCCTATTCCACCGATGAGCAAGAAGATTTATCCCTAAAATAGCACGTAGCCGTTTTCGCTTTAAATGTTTATAGAAAAGTATCCGCACAAAGCAAAATATGCCCAAACATTAAGTTTGCTAAACGTCAATTAAATTAAATTAAATTAAACTGTATGTCAATTTAATTATCTATGTGTTATTGATGCGTAATAATACCTTACGATTTATGACTGATGTGAAGGAATAAACAAACAAACAAACAAACATACAAAACAAACAAACAAGCAAACAAACAAACAAACATACAAAACAAACAAACAAGCAAACAAACAAACAAACAAACAAACAAACTGTGGTGGCTGTGTAGTTCCTGTTGTCGTCCCACGTATTGGTTGTCATGTTTCCGGTTGTCTTCTTATGTTCTAATCTCTTAGTGATGTCATGCTGTTATGTCGTAACCTAAAGTCACTGTATTCTGTAACGTAATTTAGTTCTGTTCGTGTCCTCGTCATGAGATGTTGATAGTTGGAAAGCTAGTCGTGGTTCTTGTCTCTGGGCGTGCCACGACACAAACAAACAAACAAACAAACAAACAAACAAAAAACAAACAAGCAAACAAACAAACAAGCAAACGTACTTTATATTTGAAGATCATTTTGTCTCCACGTTTCCTGAGTAAAATCACCATCCGCTGTCGAACTTTGACACCTGCTCAAGCATGAACGGAGTTTATCAAGGTAATAGTCATGCTTCTTGTCACCGCTTGTGTGTACAATAGATTGCTTTGCTGTCTGTAATAAAAAACTTGTCTCTGTAACCTCTCTCTGTCCAATAGGAATCTAAAAATGTTCGAAAACCATTTGAAAACCATGTGAAATGGAAAGTCCCCTTCGAAAAACCATGTAAAAAACCATTAGAAGTAAAAAAGAACGAAAAATTATGTGAAATGGAAAGTCCCCTCGGGAAAATGTGAAAAAGGCTCTTTTTCCACGGTTTTCCCTCAATTTTTACATGGATTTCACACGGATCTGGTTTATCATGTAGTGTCATATCAAGTCGAAGGCGTGGTCATCGATCATCGTATACTGTTGTCTTAAAGTGAGAATGCAAAAATGAAAGAGATCTTTGTCTCACATGAAGCTCAGCCGAGCTTTGGCATGAGTGTGTATATAAAGCATGTTTCATTCTGAGTCGTACGTTGCGAATCCATTACCCCGTCTGCATCAGTAGGGAAATGTTGTAACTTGTGACTGTTGAGAGTTCAAGCATCAAACAAGAATAGAATTCTAGTTTACGAAAGAAATGGATTAATAGGGTGACGTCACATACTCAGATGTGGGGTGATGTAGATGCATTGCGGACGACCGAGATGCGTTGTCATGGACACAGTAGGATGATATGCATGGCGATGTATTGAATGTTTATTTGTCTTTCTTTGGTGCTATTTTGTCAGCTGCGTCTGACTGTGATTTATGGCGAAGTTTAAGTCACTAGTAATTGCATTAAGAGGAAGAGGGACGGCCCCTTCATGTATAAGACTATTAAACTATTATACTGTCTTTCTCATGTTTATTTTCTATTCCAATCTAAACCCTCACCATAGTTTATAAAAAATAGTTCAGTGTCATTCAGCAAGGACAGTCATGTTTTTCTAACCTCTTGGGCGAATGTTAATACTGTTACTTAGAAAGTGCGCAGGTTACGCCCAACATTGAATCGCAAATGCACTATAGGGTAGAGAAAGTTTTTAGACGGAAGGGAGATCGAAAGACTAAGACTGCGACTGAATGCAAAAGAGTGATGTCCACTAGAAAACAGAGTAGGATAGCTTCACGAAACTAAAGTAAATCGCTTCTCGAATAGAAATGTCAACTTGAATCGTATAACGATACCGCTATTTCTACGGCTCTTTAGATTCACTATTATTCTGCTTGTGTTTTGTTAAACGAACATTTTCGTCCCTTGCCCTGCTACTGTTAGTGTATTTCAAAACCATGGCAACAACGATCGACGCAAGCTCCCTGGAGGATCTATCTACATCGTTGCATTGAGTGACATGTGATCAACTATGGCTTCTTTCATTCCGTTGGGATTTCGAATGTCAAACAAAAGTGTCGTCAAGGAGAAGAAACGGAAATCTATTGCGTCTATATTGTGACCCTCTGGCTTCTGGGAGATGCTCCGATGTTCACTACCATTAGCAGAGCTTGTGGTTATTCTGCACATTTGACAAATCCATCGAGTCAACCCCATCTTACGACAAGTTTTATCATATAAAATATTAATTTTAATTCATTTATTGTAGACTAGATTCCCGCATGCTTAATTGTACATCCTCCCTTATTCCCTTGTAAATTAGTGTTCTCCAGTATTATATTCATTTTTACAACATGGCTATCGAGGGGCTTTATGTTCTCCCAGTGGAACGTAGGGAGCCTATATAGAGCAAATTTTTGACCACATTAGAGCTGCTACCGAAAGGTCCCCGCTTGAATTCTTGTTGTTAACGAAACGTTGTTAAATTACAGCTTCAAAGATGGATATGTAGCATTGCCATGCTACGATATTGAAAGGAAGGACAGAATCGACAAAAGAGGAGGCGGTTTGACGATACGTTCAAAATGATGCAATGTAGAAGAGATAATCCGATCTGAAAGCATGTTGATCCCTTAAAATGATGTGGATTGAGATATTTCTCCACAGATTTCCAGCAATCCTTAGTGGACTGTTTTTCGATGACCTTAAACAAAAACTGAATGGCTTGAAACTGAACGACACATCCGCTCCAGTTTCGTCAGCGTCTACAGCGAGTCAGCGACACTGTCCGACAGGATGGGGGCGATGTCATCAACGAAGTCGAGGTCGTGGAGGCGTCTCTTGGGATGGCGTGATGATCTTCGACGGTTGAGCGTGAAGCAGGACCCGTCAGGACAGGCGTGGCGTAAGACATAATCAACAAATAGGTTAAAAAGAAATGGAGGCAACGTATCACCTTGCATGTAATATACCACCAGACGTCGTGAAATCATCAGTCTCACCGTAGTGAGTTCTGACGAAAGCAGATGTTGATGAGTAGAACGACATGATAGCGTTGATTAAGATTGGGGGCACGTTAAACAAAGACAGGAGGTCCTTAATCCTACATCTAAAAACGGAATGGAAGACCTTTTTATAAAGTCTATAAATGTCACGCATAGGCTCTTTTGGTGCGATCAACACCCTTCTGGTAGAATTCTAGCGCTAACAATTTGACTAGCGGTGGATCGGCCTGATCTCCTTCCGTTTTGGTTAAATTTCTAATACTGCTCAATTACAGATGCTAAGCGTCTATGCAAGACCTTGTTGTTGGCTTTACCTGCTGTCAGCAGCTTAGAGAAATACCTCTCTGCTGATTCAGGCTGCTGGACGAGTTCTTGCTGATGGTGATGACTGCCGATTGTCGCCATTCTTTTGGAGCTTCGTCACCCGCTAGCACAGAGTTCATGATGGTAAGCAATTAGAACCGGATAGTCGGGAGACGAAGGGCCAATACGGGGATACCGTCAGGTCCAGGAGCACAATGCGGTTTCATTGTAAAAAGAACGGAACAGAATTCATCAGCACGAATCAGGAGCAATGAAACCAGGGGGGAAAACAAGAGTAAGAAATGGCACAATCAGCACATTCACATGTCCAGTGAAGCCGTACTCATTGCAGGCGGGACACACTGTAAACCCAGCTAGATACTAGCTGATCCAAGCCACTACACAGCTCTGACCAGCGTCTCATGCTGCACGTTGCGTTTGTTTCAGATAGGGCTCCCAAGAGACTAACATCGATGCCTAGTATCGAACCACACTATGAACTAATACCATGTGAAATCCATGTGAAATCATGTGAAAAACTATGTGAAAAGTGCCCTTTTCACATGATTTTTCACACTGTTTTCTAATTCACACGTTTTTCACATGATTTTTCACATGGTTTTTCACATGGTGTTTGAAATTTCACATGGTTTTCACATGGTTTTCACATGGTTTGGATTGATAGTGCCAGTCGAGCGCAACAGTTCACACAGCTAGATCAAAATGCACTGCCTGCTCTCTGGCAATAGTTCCTTCAGATTTTCAGAAATCATGCCATACTCGCCGGAACTTCATGTTTGTGGAATATCTTGCTATGTTTTTTGAAGACATTTTAGGCTACAGAGCACTACAAATTATTTCGCAACATCTGTATGTATCAGTTTAGTTCATAACATTAATGAGTTGTTCAGACAAATCATTTGCTCGATGTTGGACTATTTGCATTGACTCTTTTGTTCCAAAGCCAAAGGGAAATATACGGCGCAAAGTACCCCAAAACATCCGAGCTCCGTCACCGAAGGAAAGAGCTGCCCTCAAGCTCAGCAAGTTCGTACACAATCTGTGCCACTGGACCAGCAAGTGGCAGCTGAACATAGCATTTGACAGTAAAAGCTCCGTTTTTTCAGTATTAGAAATTCCAACCATCCTATTTAATCTGCAGATGCATCTCCTTACACGATCCTGTCCACGATTGAGATTCTCTACACATCTGATTGCTTGAAGTGAGACGGGTCTAATATGATCGGAAGATGATGTACCAAATATGCTAAAAATATTTTTTTAAATAGAGTTATTTCTTGTTGAATTTGCTGCTGAAGCCCTCGTGACGTCGAAGTCATACAGTACCATGAATTCAAATCAGATTAAAAATACTGCACAGTAACTGCTCAATCATGTAATTGCTTGTCACATTAGAAATATGGACAAATAAACATAGATACATAGATACATACGGTGACTACTGTCCATATACTGTACTGCATACATACGCCTACAGGCTGCCACACCCACACACCTCAACCCACGTGGAAGAAAAGAAACCATAGTAACGTGCAGAGCCCAGACCACTTCCGGTCTGGCAAGAACTCGGTTTTATAAAATCGAATGATCATTTACGCTACAACAACAAAGTTGTGAAAATTTCCTTTTGGTCGAAGAATTACTTTTCGCGGGATCTTGTCACGAACGAGAAGAGAAAGACCATTTTAATAAGGAAATTTGAAGTTTGTTTTTGCTGTTTTTTATTTGTCGAGATGCGCTGGTACGTTCAGAATGCAGTGCTGCAATTTTCAGAGATGATTGGTCTTCCAGCCGACCAGGTGGGATAGTAGTTCTGTTCTATAGTTACGCTGTTTTTGCTATCGTGTATCTTCCCTTATCGTGACTTAAGAACAATTCAAAATGTCTTTTTGTTGCAACGGTATGAGATGTTTGCTTTCAAGACACGAACTCTAAGCTTAAAGTGCACAATCAATGTTGAAATGGTGCTCGCGCCGACGTAAGCAACATGTGATCGGTCTCACGTGCGTTTCGAACTGTTGACATATCTATCTAACCCAAAAGTAGCTTTAACCCAAGATGAATGCTTCTCGATATAAAATTCGTCCTCTCCTGTAGACAAGAATGACCTTTTCTCGTAGTTCATATTTGTCTCGTCCTGTGGTGATGTATTTTTAGCCGCCAGTCTGTTTTCCTTCGAAAGAAAACATTGGTTTCGTTTGAATTCTTCGTATAAACCTAACCAGTTTCAACATTCTCCTAATTATTTCGACTTTTTAACGAACAGGTTGTTTTTTCTCAAACACAGTTAGACATTTCACCAGTGAACAGCTTTGCTTTGTCGCGTAGAGGAGTCGACAGCGCTGCGATTAAGTCGTCTGAGCTTTCCTGGGCCGTGCCAAATTTCGATAATTCCTTCTCAGACATTCAGCAATCAACACAGGCGGATATAGCTAATTAGTAGGTATTTCCAGAGCCAAGCTATTCACTTATTCAGAGAAAAATCATATAGAAGGCAACTGCTGCGAGGTCCCAACGTTGGGGCGTACTGTTTGTTTTCCCGAGCTCAAAAAAATTGGTTTGTTTTTCTCAACTACGGTTTGTTTTCGTGGCATATAATTACGACGTGGATACTCAAAACCAACTGTTTATTGTCGCTAAGCCTATCATCAGCACGCGAGCCATGTGCATTGTGTCATGGATAACATTTCTTGTTGTTAAAGCTCAGATTTCTAGTTTTTCTAACATAAAAAGGTTCAATTTTCAAGCAAACTAATGTTTCTCTTGCTTGGAATAGGAAGTCCAGTTACCGGCGGTCTATAAGGATCAGTGAATTATTTTGTCTGTAACTTGCTATTTCGCATGTATTTATGATGGCTTTGTTTTGAGCTGATGGTTTACGCCCTTGGTTTACGCTACATACAACATTCATTTCACATTCCTGATCAACAGATCTATAAATAAGATTTTGTTTACAAGCCAATTAATAACCTGACCTCACAGTTTTGGAGGAATTGAAAACTCGACCTAAAACTCAACTGGGGGGGACGCGTCCCCTAGTCCACCCCCTGGTGCCGCCCCTGTTGTTCTTCTAATCAAAGAAATTTAAACATGCGGGAAAGCTTTACAAACTTGAAGAGAACGTTTCTGATGACCAATGATCAAGAAATTCGACATAGGGGAGGGGGATTTTGGAGGCACGTAATTACACCCAGTAAGCTATTGTTTAGCATATTGAACGAGACGTGAGAGATGTAATAATGTATGAAAAAGTCATCCAGATGAAAGCAATTTGCAAAATTGTGAGGGATACGGTCAAACTTTTTAGGGCTTCGCCCCTCAGCCTCATCAGGCCGCTACCCTAGACCTGCCTAACAGTGCAAAAGCGACCCCCAGCTGTAATTCCAATCAACTCTGGTCATTGCTGAAAAAGGATTCTCCAACACTTGGTTTTGTCCCCTCCAGATAATTTAGGCTGGCGCCGCCAATGATGAACAACCATGAACTGATTTAGTCTTTCAAAGGACAAAAGGGAGAGAGACATCAAGAACACGGCGAGCGACCGCCTCGCTCAACGACTATGCAATCACTGAATATATTTCACAACAACACCGGAACAACACATAAATTACACCTTACACCGAAACATCAACGTCGCAGCGGGTGACAAACAACACGCACACTGACGGACGATATTACAACATTACAGAGGATATACCTGAAGACGAGGTCCACAACACAAGTAAACAATATAACAATTTTAACAGTCACACCAGGGGGTCAGTAATTTTATGGCAACCAGAGCCACCCTGTAAGAGAGATTTCGAAGCAGCTGCAAAATTGCAGTCTTTGAGTTTGAATTAAGAGATCTCCGTCAACTCAAATTGTAGATCATTTTTCATATTAATTTTGCTTTGTTTGGGCAGCGCGTCAATCGAATGGAATTTTTTGTTTCCTTGAATGGGTTTAATTATGTATTCTTGGATCTTCATTTTTTTGGAATTGTACTATAATTGTAATGATGTTACAACTAATGGCATGCCATCGCTTGTTAATGTTACAGCATATTATGTCACGTGACGTAATGGAGTAATCCTATAGTCTGTGCTAACAAATGATGCTGAATGAGTTGTTTCGGGATTTGCTTTGAGCAAGACATTTGTGATCTTTGCATCAACGGTTTCTTTGACTTCTCCGTAACACTATTATGTTCAGCATATTTGGCGCTGTTTCTCACCTTGTCATTCTATCTGTTGTGTTTTTAGACGAGCATGGCTTTTTGTATGGTGGCGTCTCTGCTGTTTCTCACCTTG
>OFHS01002739.1:0-19632 GCA_900245855.1 Calvadosia cruxmelitensis | reverse complement strand
AATGAAATTCCACTGGACAGTCCCTAAGCTTTTCTCCCATTTTATTCGATCAATATCACCTCGGATATTATCACGTCTCAGTTATTGTCACGGAAAATGAAATTCCACTGGACAGTCCCTAAGCTTTTCTCCCATTTTATTCGATCAATATCACCTCGGTTATTGTCACATCTCGGTTATTATCACGGATTTCCAAAGGATTTTATATCTACACTCGCTTATTGTCACGATTTCTCTGATTTGTATTTAGATCATGTCTAAACTGATAGATAGATAGATGGATAGATAAATAGAATTTTATTTTTGACATATAAACAAGTTAATACATGGTGTATAAGACTATTACAAGCAGCACATTTACAGCATGTATGCATTATGATCTTTTAGCATTTGCTTCTTGATTTCCTATTTTAATATACTAACTGATCTTTAAATAGTTTACATGCGGTGCATTTGAAATCTACTTTATCTAAGGTTTGATGCATGCTGCTTTTTTAAGGAAAGAGGGCCTTTGTATTCAAAATTTCTTTTTCCTCTGCCATGCTAATTTTCGGTTGGTTTTACGTGGTGAAAGTTTGACTTTTTGTCTCTCATGGTCTATTTTTCAGGCTTAGATGTTTAACATTTGATGAATGATATAACCTTGTTTGGTTATTAATCTTTCCCAAATCTTCATCTTTTTTAATTATTCCTGTATAATGTATGATTATTTGAGTATGTTTTTGGGGTATTTATTTAGGGTCATCTCCAATCATTCTTTATTTAGTAGACAGTACTTTAGATTATTCATAGTTTAAATGCTATGGAAATATAATTATTAATTAGTAATCATAATTAATTATTATACTTTTAATTATTGTATTTATTATAATTATTAATGTAAATGTAATTGTTATCGTTAGTATTCCTCCTGGACTGATATTTTGATTTATTGATCTCGTTTAGGGGTTGTCATGATCTTGGGTGCGGCTTGTGAGTTTGATAAACGATATAATAAAGAAGTCCAAGAACGACCCAGTGATGATGAAAACTTGGGCAAGGTACGATGATTACAAGTCATGTTCTTCATAAAGTGGTTTCATGCATCTAATTGTTGTGTAACTAAGCTACGTCATTTAATCAATTTTTCAATCAGTGTTTGTTGATTCATGATTACTATGTTAACCTGAGTCTGTGCTATAAATGTGTTGATTGTTTGTTGTTGTTTTTATCTTGTCACATAAAAACATGCTTTTTGACATAATGTCGTGCAATCGCTGACATTCAAGCTACAGTCAAACCTGTATCAGCGGCCACCTCTATAGAGCAGCCACCTGTGTATAAAGGCCACTTTTCATAGCCCTAAAATGACTACAGCAATCAACCTGGACAGAAAGGTAATTTTCCTTAGGTCTCAAAGGTGACCATTATAGACTGGTTTCACTGTAGTACTGGTTTCGACTGTAAAGTTGCTGGTCACGAATGTTTAAGTCGAGTGTCATTTGCTGTGGTAGGAACGACAGGGCATTACCTAGGGTATGGAGTGTGAGTTTTTCTTGTTGCCTTAGGTGTAAACAGACCGCATGTGGAAAACAATCAAATTGCAAGCAGTTACATTTAATACCTGCAATGGGAGCATGACTAACTGCTAGCAATTTCATATATACAGTCAAACCTGTATTAGCGGCCACCTCTATAGAGCAGCCACCTCTGTATAAAGCCCACTGACTGTTCATAATCCCCAAATGACACTTTCTATAGAAATCAACCTGGACAGAAAGGTTCCTGTCTATCAGGGTCATTTTCCTCAGATCCCAAAGGTGACCGTTATAGACAGGTTTCACTGTACAATGTTGACTGAAGCTGCATAGCAGGTTGGACCAGCTAGCTAGATGTTGAAGTCGTGTGGAATGAATAGACCTCAAACTAGCTAGATTTGTTATGAATTACTGTTTCTACAGTTGAGGTGTCTGTTGCATCGTTAGTTTTCTATTTGCAGTTAATGCGAGAGCTACCACATTTGAATGAGAAGAACAAGGAGCCACGTCTATCAGATCCGTTCAGCATGAAAGCAAGGATACTGCTACACTCATACCTCATGCGACTATCACTGCCTAATGATGAATTATTTAAAGGTAATGAGCGATGATGGTCTATTTTGATGTGCTTGTTGTTTATGTTTTATTTGTAGCAGGTATACATTAATGAAACAGTGAAATTGTAGCACTGCAGATGTACTAGATGCTTAACGTTTTGTGTGTCCAATGTCCTTATACAGTGAAACCTGTCTATAACAGTCACCTGTGGGACCTGAGGAAAATGACCTTTATAGACAAGTAGCCTTTCTGTCCAGGTTGAATTCTATAGGAAATGTCATTTTAGGGTTATGAAGAGTGGCCTTTACACACAATTGGCTGCTCTATAGAGTTGGCCGGTAATACAGGTTTGACTGTATTGCCATTTCTGCTTCCCAACAGAATTTGGCAGTTTATTATATTATCATGTTGATGTTTTCCAATGAATTATTTTCCAGATTTACAGTTAATTCTTCAGAAGAGTCCGTACCTGCTAAAGGACATGATTAATGTTGTCAACCAATTGACTGTATTTGGAAGGAGAGAAAAAGGTTGGTGGTTGATTTTCTTTGAGTGAAAATGTTGTAGACCATTTACAGTGGTGAATGCGACATACAATGAAACCTGTCTATAACGGTCACCTCTGGGACCTAAGAAAAATGACCTTTATAGACAGGTGGCCTTTCTGTCCAGGTTGATTTTTATGGAAAGTGCCATTTTGGGGTTATGAAGAGTTGCATTTACACACAGGTGGCTGCTATATAGAGGTGACCACTAATACAGGTTTGACTGTATCATAATTGAGCTTGTGTGGACATATTGCACTGCAGTCCTGCTCTAGGCTCCAGCAAATGTCCGTCATGTACTACTCAAAGTTTATCTAAGTCATTACATAGTAAATCAGTTAAGATTCATCATCATCATCATCATCATCATCGTCTTTATTTAGGGAGGCTATCCTGATAAGCTTTCGCTTGTCTCCTTCAGGGACCTCCAAAAATTAAAAGTGTACAATAGTACATTGTAAAAGCGAAACAAATGTTGTATGACTATTTACAGTAACCCTAAACTAATAATAATTATTATAATAGTAATACTACGATAACTCAATAAGAGTATATCTACAATCGAAGTAAGACCTAAGATTCCTATGTTGGAGCAGGATATTGATTTAGTATTAACCTAAAATGGACAATTTATTTCAAAGTTATATTCAAGTTTACAAAAGATGAATTTCGTCGTGAGCCGGCATTGTTGCATTGTTGCAAGTTTACAAGGACAGCAATAACTAAATGCAAAATTGAAGGAACATGATACTAATAATACTGGCTGACGGTATATGCAAAATTTAAACTCATCACTACAGATGAGCGTTGGCGTTGGTGCTTGGTCGGTGGGCAAGCGAATGCGAATGCAAGCAAGCAAGCGAATGCGATTGTGATTGTGAATGCGTGCGAATGCGATTGCGTATACAACATGGTACAACATGGATCTTGATACAAGATCCATGTATGTACACGCAATCGCAACATGATACTAATAATACTGGCTGACGGTAGTATGCAATGTGATAATGTAACAGTTGTCATTGTTGTTTCGTGCTCTAAATATGGCGCGGTCTCTGGTGGCTAGTATGTGTGGCTATCATGTGGACTTAATGATTGTATTATTATTGCATAGATGGTATCGTGTGGTTGCATGTACCTAATATTTAAGTAATAAGTCATTGATTGCCCCAGTCAGCCAGTCTTGGTTGACCATTATTTGCATGACAACCTCTGAATACTGAGTGTCTCTCTTCACTGAATTGTTCTGAACTCCTGACTGCTTGTGTTGAATATGAAATATTTTTGTCGTTTTGCCTTCACATGTTACAACTGACATTTTGATACTATGAAAATTCTTTGGTTCTTTGAAAGGATTATTTAGTCGAATTGTGTGTTGATGAATACATTGTCGACTGTGTGTGCTTTCAGGAGGGATAACTCCTCGTTTGGACACACTTGAGAACATCATGAAAGTGTCTGGTATGATTGTGCAGAGAATATGGGAAGGAAAGTCACAGTTTCTGATGTTGCCACACATCACCCAAGATCATTTGCGACATTTTGTTTCAAAGAAGGTATGCATTTGAATGCTGTCTTGGTTTTAACATAAATTCTTCAGTAGTTTGTGCTACAGGTAACGAATCGTATTATTTATCTGAAATTATTTTGGACCCCAAAGAAAGACCTGAATAGCCTTTTTAACTACAGTTTTATGTAAGGCCAAGTGGAAAAACAGTTTCTATAGAACGCGGGCTATAGCTTATACAGTCAGGGGTGGATTGACTAGATTTATTTTGTAGTTTGCTGGAACCAACTCTATATGCCTCAAAAACTAGTCCAACTAGTTTTCAAACAAATTTGTTCTCTAGCAACTAGTTTTCAATCCACCAAAACTAATTTATTAAAAAAATCGCTATAAAACGAAAACTACCATTACAGGAAACTCAGTCGATAAAGAGTCCACATATACTATGCTTAAGAATGGACACATGTCGGATTGTAAATAGTAGTCGTAAAACAATGACGACCAATGACAATGCAGAGAATTTGCAGGACGTGTCAGAGAGCAGCTCAGAATTTTTTTACTAGCTATTAGTTTGAAGATTTAAAAATCTAGCAAACTAGAACTAGCAGAAAACTAGTTTGCTAGAACTGGAAACTAGTCAGTGAGAAAACTAGTCAAAGGGTTCTGTCAGTGAACTACATTTAATATAGACCAGTGTCCCATGTACGCACTGCTTGAACTCCACATCATTTATATTCATACTTAACCATGTTTATATTGATGATGTAGATTATTGTGCAATTCATTCTGTCGTTGGTCAATGATGCAAAAATTGTAATGATGTCATTTTCAGCGATCGATCAAGACACTAAGCCATTTTGTTGCCATGAAAAACGACGAGAGAAGGTACTAACGAGCTCCTTGTAACATGTGCTGTTGTGCTTACATAATGTTGATTAATAAGGATGCTTGTCCTGTCTGCCATGACAGATTTTGGACAACTGCCTCTTAGTTAGGCAGCACCTGATACATTGATTTGATGGATTTGCAATTAAAGCAGGTCTAGTTTCTAATAATGTACATTTCTTAGTTGAGAACTAGTTTAACACCATCGTAGTGTAAACACAGGTTTGTGGCAAATCCAGACCGAAAGATTCTAAACTTCTTCAATGAACATTTCTGTTTCAAAATGAAGGAGGTGTCTTGTGGAACTATTCTCAGCCACAAGTAAAGATGTTGCTCGAACCAGGATTATTCGACTTTATTTAAACCTGAATTATTCATTTGTAATTTGAATTTTAGCAAGAGATACAAAAGAGTTTGCTAATATAATTATTTAATTTTTCTTTCAAAAGTTTGCATTCGAATGCTTGTTGCGATAATGAAGTAACTTTGTTGTTTACGCCTGCAAGATCTGTTTACTCCTCTTCCATTTTTGTGGGAATTATGCTCCAGGGCACGGAAATAACCCTAACGATGTTTTGCTACTGAATCTTTCAATTGTTTTTGATTTTCTATATTGAGTCTGCGTTCAATGCTTCAATGTGCATCTACCTTGGTTGACCGCAGACAATTTAAGACCGTAAATTCTCCTTAAAATGCCCAACGACTATTGATCATTTTACTACTGATAAGATTCAGAATATTCGAAAGATTCAAGCAAACAGCATCCCTAGCCACAAGCAAAGAATTTACTTGAAGTCTTATCAAGCACACGCATCAGCATGTACAGTCCACTTTGGTTAACATAACCACCTTGAGACCAGTCTATTTTGTGATAGATAAGAAACGAACCCGAAAAAGGAAGCTGCTTTGTCACTCTCACTTAACTGTGAAAGTTTAGCTGTAGTTTTGTCAGTGTGGTAGATTTAACAATATATATATAGCAGGTAGCACCCAGAGTTTTGCAATTATGTCCTTTTCTCATTACTCGACTCGCGCTTGACCCTATGCAATTGTTTTGAAGTAGCTTGAATGTCTGTTCTCTTCAGGTTGATGTTACGCAATCTATCAGATGACCAATATCAAGATATACTTAATGTCTGTTGGTCATTTCCGTTACTTGAAGTAAAAGTAAAAGCATCAGGTAATGCTGCACATGTTCTATCATTAATTGATGTATATTTAGTGACACAGTCCTGTGTCTTCTAGGATCAATATCCCTCCATAGAGCATCTCACCCTGTGAATTTGTCAGATGTTGAAATAGCCTCATTCACTGGATCAATAGGAATTTGAGGACAACAGGATTTTATTTTCTTGTAGTATTAATTACCATTGATTTGTTTGTTGATTTATCCATAATCTTTATCTTCAAAATAAACTTGTTCAAAAATTTTAGTGACACATGCTTTGATAGTGTGTTGGTTAAGTTCATTTGCAGTGCATCTGATCCTCGTAATAACCATTACTTGCAAGATCCAGAACATTGGCGTCGCCAGAATTCCTGCATCGGCTGAAAGTCGAACACGAGTTGTTTCACCACAGTAAATGTAGCTGGGATGCGCAGAATTTCCCCACCCCGTCCCTCCCTTAAATTCATCAGTAGATAATAATAGGAATTCCACTGACTTAGCAGTGTGACTGGTGCGTGGTTGTGGTGATAGGTTTGCTATCTCGATGACTGCCATTCGCGGGCAAGCAGCTC
This sequence comes from Calvadosia cruxmelitensis, assembly GCA_900245855.1. Classification (NCBI taxonomy): domain Eukaryota; kingdom Metazoa; phylum Cnidaria; class Staurozoa; order Stauromedusae; family Kishinouyeidae; genus Calvadosia; species Calvadosia cruxmelitensis. The sequence goes on along the minus strand of OFHS01002739.1, from coordinate 12,880 downwards.
CCACCAAACCAAGCACCAAATGCCAAACAACTTATCTATGTTGATTAGTTTTAATATACATTTGACCCTTCAATAGCTATGTCAAATGTAGACCAATCGCTTTGAAATAGTTTATTGGAAAACATTTCCGGATCAAAGTTCTTGAAGTTTCTAATGGATTTCTTTATAACTTCCAGGAAGGGGGTTGTTAGATTTAAATCAATGAGTATTCTGAGGTGATACGATTCACAAGAAGTAACTGTGCTACATCTTGACACATACTCAGAGATCATTGACATCAAATCAATAGTTGACACCGCAAATTTGGTTATTCTTGTTGCATCTAACACATGCGATGTCAGTTTGAATTCATTAATAAATGCAGATAGAGATTGTTGGGCGAATGATGATTTACCATTGTCAATATTGAGATCTCCAACATTGACAGAGGGACCATGTTTGCCAGAAAGTTCTTGAACAGAGTTGTGTAGGTTTTCAATAGCTTCATTATATAGATTAGTATTTGGGCAATAGCATTTCAAAATGTAGGTAGGTTTAATGGAATCAGTGGAGACTGTGACGGCTAGCTGCTCGTAGTTTATACCCGTAATGTACTGGTAGGCTGTAGATATGGCTGTGAGAGACTTCTCCATCATTACCGAAAATTATTATTTATAATAGATTGCACTTCCTCCTTGTTTACCGACTCTGTCGTTACTCGTTACGCAGGCAATAGTGTCCAGGAATATTAACAGTGGATGAATGTGGTGCAAGCCAGGTCTCTTGCACGGCAAAAATGTCAATACTTTGCGACATTGCAAAGTACTGGAAGTCGTTGAAATGTTAAGCATTTGGCATTAATATGATCAACATTATGTATGTAACAAAAGGTTTTGGTTTTTAACATTTCAATTATATTATGAGAATGTTCTTATCATTATTGTCTTTATTTGTTTACAGTGCTTGATGAGACAGACTCACATATCATAACATTAGGGTCAATTGTGACTGTCAAGGTGTTCATGAAACGGAGATCATTAGGGGTGAGTCTAGCCTCTTCCTGTTCTAAGCCGAAATACAACTGATACATTTTTAGTGTCCTGTTGGTTTTGTTGCTAATTTATTTTGTCTTGTTCCCTGGAATGCAATTTTCTGTGCTTCACTTGACATAGTGCATATAGAACGCAGAGGGCTATGATCGTATCAAGACGTAAATGATTAGTGATAATAATATAATAACTCAAATGTTGTGGATAGAGGTCTGGTCAGTATACCTCTTGCAAGAAACTATACACGTGAGACCAGTGTTCGCACTGTCCATTTTGGTTCCAGATAAGTCCTGTTGTGTTTCTTTGTAGCGAAAGCTTCTGTATTTCGCATTATTACAAATCAACTGTAATAACGGCAGTTCATAGTTTTCAGGTAAGCTTGAGTTCGTTTTATGTGTGAGTTGAATGCTACTTTCAGGAGCTCCTTGAAGTTGAATCAGCAGAGACAATCGCGTCAAAAGCTGAGGAAGAGGATGAAGAAGAGACTGAGGAAGCCAAAGTAGGAACATATTGCGTATTTCCGTTTTATGTCTGATGCTTATGTTCTGCTCCATGTAAAAAAGTTATATTATTCAAAATCTACAGTAATGTGAACGCGAAAATCAGACAAAATGTAAGATTGTCTGATGTGGTGTTTGAATATCAGCAAACTACATAGCTGACTGATCCCGTTCCATGATGAAGATGTCATCAGTGGTTTATCTATTGCAAATAATCTGCAGCCTCTAAGCATGTGTGGTTGGTATAATGTTATCACCGTTACTCTTGGCTCTTGCTTAATTCTAACAATGTTAGGCCAACCTTGTAACTTGTTTGAGGCTCATTCCTGCAATTCACAGGTTATCCAACAGCAGTTCCACGAACATATTAGTGGTTGCTTTGCAAATTGCGGTATAGTCTTCCTCAGTAGTGCCGGATTTGACCTTGTAGGGTGGTCTACTTGTTATCCTTGTGCTGTTCTGTGGAAGGCAGCCATGTATCCATGCTGTGTTTAATGCTTGTCTGATTTATCTTGAAATAATTTTGTTTTGAAATGTTTGCGTGCTTGAAGGCTGTTTGAACTTGCAATGTAACAGTGCAGTAAAAAAATTCAGTCATGCGCCGTATACACACCAATGACCGAGTGAATAAAATACCTTTAATTTCATAGCTTTATTGATTTCTGCTCACTCAAAAGTTTCATGGGTACCCTGTTAACTGTCCTTTCAAAGTTTCTCATGTTTTTTTTATTAATAGTGAATATTTCTAGCTAATAATATTTGTCTACCTTTAAGTTGGGTGTCCCCATTGTAAGCTGTTTGTTCATTCAATGCCACACTTCCATTCAGGATGCAGCTGCTCCAGTTAAATCGTGGCAAAGTAAGAACAAGAAAAAAGGCAAGAAAGTTAAGCCTGTGAAGCAGCAAGCAAAGAAAAAGAAAGTTGTGAAAAAGAAGCCAGAAGTAAGTATTGGTAGATGTGGCTGCTGCCTACTTGAGCCATAGACCAGAGTTAGGACAACTTGAGTTGGCCTCTAAACACAGGCAGTCGTCGAGACAAGTTGGACTCGATGGATCCTCACAGTGGCACATAATGCATTCATTTATGCTCTTGCTAGTTTATGAGAGAACGTAACCTAGCATCCATTGTAGCCTGATAGGTAATGCAAGGCCTTACCCAGTAATGCTCTGCGTTCATGTACAGTGTTGCCTGTAAATGATATTCATTTATGCTGCTAACTGTATTTAAGCTGTGGTATAAATCAGACCATAGAGACTATTAGAGATGCAGTCAGAGCCCCATTTAGAGCCAATACTGGCATGATTTTGATAGCTAGGGAGAGTGCATCAATTCCCCAATTGTTACTAATGCTGGCACTGTCCTTCTGGAGAATTTGCTGCAAGTCACATGCATCATTATGTTTTGCAGCTCAGAAACTGCTGATGCCATGAGTCTCCCACTCTTCTTCTCCCTCGGGTGTTTTTAGGTAGACATAGTAATTCCACTAACTTTGCAGTGTGACTGGTGCTTGTTGGAGTGACAGATTTGCTTTCTCAATTGCTACCATCTATTAGTAAGCAGTCGATGGTGTAATGGGAAGGGCACTTGACTCCGGAGCCAGGGGATGCAGGTTCAAATCCCAGCTTGGTCCAAATGTATTATTTGAGTTTTGCAAACGATGTTGACTTTTTTGTCAGGAGGAGAGTAAAAACGAAACTGATAAGGTTGCTGAAGAAGGAGAGAATGATGAAGCTGGAGAAGTGGACCCAGAGACGGGAGAAGCCAAGGATGAGTCTGACGTGGAAGAAGAAGACAGGTAGATGTTTGCATGTATATCAACACTTAAAGATGCATGTCCAATGTAATAAGTTGCCACAGCTTAACAAAACAAAATATATTAGTCCAATGCTTTCCTGTATACGTGTCACAAAATACTAAGGTGCATGCAAGTGAGAACTTGATTCTAGATTCACCATTGTCTTCAAAGATTGTTTGAAGTTTTACCTGTTCTTGGTTCTTCATGCTCAGTTAGCTTTTTAAATGCATAATTGCTTTTCAAACTGCAGAATTACATGTTCTCCATGAGTCTAGCTCAACAGCTCGGTTACTTTGTAGCAAGCTATTTTATCTTTTCTCGAGCATAAGTTTATAATAGCAACTTGGTGTCGTGTTGTGGGATTTATAGGGTAATAGTGTGAACTGTGGTAGTTAATTTTGTTGTGTGTTGTAATATGTGTTGCAATCATAGTCGCCGTAGTGTACTGCCACAACTTCCACATGTGATTATGTAGCCTCGTATTGGTAAACCTCCTTCCATGTTATCTTTATACAGTGAAACCTCGTTAATATCACTATGATTTTCCAGTCAAAAATCGTGATAATAAGCGGGTTGTGATAGTAAGCGGGTTAAAATAGTTGATTTTGACAGATCTTGGTTTTCAAAGTGAAGTGATATTAATCAGGTTGTGATATTAACCGAGGTGATATTAACGGGGTTACACTGTATCCTTGTAATCTCTCCTCTGTATGTGAGTGTTCTTTGGAAAGTTGATAAATAGATTTACAAAAGGATCTTTTACCTATTATCCGTCTGGTTTGATTTCGTGACTAAGTCAGACTCCACGTTAGGTCTTATTCTGTAGCATTATAGTTTATCGTTATCGATATGCTTATCGTGTTTGCTTGTCTCTGTTAAGATTTAATGATGAGTGTTTATTAGTCGCACATTCGTAATTTTGATGTAAGTAAAATACGAATTAACCGAAGAGGCGAATCAGAAATAGTCAGCTCAAAAAGAGGAGCGACAGCCAGACCGATTCATAACACGTGAGGAACTGGACAAGGGTAGGCCTTTCCCCAATCCACAATTAACTAACACTTATTTTCACATGAAGTACAGACTACATCACAAGACTACGTAGCTTCGCAAAGTACATTTTATTTGCATTTATTGACTCCATAAATAAGAAAATAATAACATTGTGTCAGACAGTGTGCATGTTACATTGCAGAGAGACTGTTTAGTAGAAAGATGTCATTTTGACAGGTGTATAACAAAGAGTAGAAATGATTTGCTGAGAAGTAGGAAAGTTTCTCTTTGGATAACTTTTTCAAGTAGCTAGGTACTTCTCAATGAAATTAACTCGTAATTTTAACTACTTACTTTAAACGATGAAGATAACTTTAACAGCCCTGCTGAGACGTGATGCACACTAGTATGTTGATATAATCAAAGATTGATGTGTTTTGTTGAAAGCAGCAATGTTCAAGAATCTCAGCAAGAAAATGCCCGTGAATCAGATGGTGCTGGCGAAGACGAAGAATGGGAGTCATTACAGGCTGACATGGAAAAGCCAGAAGCCATCTTGGAACAGAAGAGTAAAGAAAGTCACCTGGCGCATGCTCCACATTTCCCACTGGTATGCCAAAGCTGTAGATTACTAGTTCATTCTTAAATCAGTGCTGTTTGAGATGATTATTTTTCGTGGTGGCAGGTGTGCTTCCTATTGGCCTCTACACATTGTTTTCCAGGTTAAGTATCATTGGGGCTATCAGGAAGCACATTTAGAATATTGCCACAGTGCCATGTTAAATACCACTATTGTTTGTGTGCAACTATATCAACTTAGACACTGCCTCCAGAAGAAAGAAGAATCTGTTTGATACAAGCATCAGGCAATCCGCCTTGCGCAGACCCAACGCATTTCAGATGACTTGATCTTTTCCACGGGGGAAGACATCAGAAAATTGTTTTCTTTTAAATGCAATCAGCCTGTTCAGCTGTACTCTTATCTATGATGGTCAATTTTATTCATTGTTCTTGGCTGTCAAACTATCGATTTCAGCTCCAACCTTGTGCCTAGAAATGATTGCATCCCAGGATACATTAGCACTACACTTCGTCAATTATAACCCTACGGCAAACATGATGAGCTAGAGATGTCAAATTAATCACCATGATTTCATCAAACTTTAAGAAACAGGGCTTGTCTTCTTCAATACATTTCTTTTGAAACAAGCTCTGTTAAACTGCTCAAGTTTTGATAATTTAACCCTGACCTATTCTAAAATATTTCTCTGCGAAAGTGCTGTTTCACGTGAGTGGATCTAACTAATGCCTGACCTATACTTGCTACTGAAAGAAATGTGCTGACACGCAGCCTGGTCATTAACTGCTAACTATTAGTTTTCTGCTATGCGCAGTCAATTCTGCCAATGACGGTCTCAGCTTTACCAGTATTTCGTCAATAACGGTAATTTTTTGCAATCCAATAATTTTTTATTTTTTTTGAGATATACAGATTTATTTTCAACTATGTGACTTTAAAAGGTCAGAAATAAATAAATAAAACTTAATCTTAAATACAAATGCAATAATATCCAATAATTTGCACTGTCTGTCTTTGTTCGTGCTTGTCACTACCCGTATCACCATTAACAGCTTTTTGTCTATATCGGCTCACATGTTTATTCCCAAACAGCAATTCCTTTGCCGATATTGGTATTTGAACCCCTTTAGATTATTTTCAAGGATATGGGTTTTCACTTATTGGCTTCGACTGCCACCACTTTGTTTGCGATCAATGACAGGCAAAGAAGCTGTACCCACCTGAACCTTCAAAATTTCCAGGTTGCTTTGCCATGTTTTCATGCAGCACCAACGCTTTGTGCCCAAATTTTATCCAGACATCCTTGGTAATTGCATTTCTTTGTTATGAAACAAAGGCCAAGAGCATAATTTCACTTTGTTTGTTGATATCGTCTTTCGCCAATATTGGTCAAATTTGAGCGGTCTCAGTTGTACCATTATTGACAGAGTTGACTGTACAATTTTTATTATTTTAAGAGTAAATGCACAGTAGCCTCTTGTCCTGAAGGCTTGATTCTGCGGACTGACTTACATAGATCAATGCTGCCTGAATTCATTTGAAAATCGTGGGGAATTTGTATGTATTGTCAAGCCATGAAGCAAATAACAAGAATATTTTTCGCTTGCTTTTGAAAGGACTTCAACTCACTTGAGTATTTCCATTCATTTATGTTTTCATACGATTTGCATCTTTTTTGTAGCTTAATTGTGCATTTGTCTGATTAATTCAATATCTTTAGAGGTGATAAACAACACCATGTATAATATTTTATTCTTTTTCTTTTAATTTCAAGGAAAAGTATGAGTATTGGTGGGTCTACATTGTTGATCGAAAGGGACAGCGCTTGATTACTCCGCCTTACTTGTTGACTAATTTGAAAGACAAGGAAGAGGTGAGAAACACTGAGACTTCTAAACATGTACTGTTGGGTTTAATTTGAGTTTAAAGTCGTTTAAACATGTTCAATGACGATTGACGAAATGGACAGACACTCTTACTCTGTACACACTTGACAATGACCACAGGCAGACTACACAGCAATACTTTTCTGTAAAACGTCATTTATTTGTCTTCAAAAGTACAGTACAACCTGTATCAGTGACCACCTTTATAGAGCAGCTACCTGCATGTAAAGGCCACTCTTCATAACCCCAAAATGACACTTTCTATGGAAATCAACATAGACAGAAAGGCCACCCGTCGATAAAGATCATTTTTCTCAGGTCCCAGAGGTGACCGCTATAGACAGGTTTCACTGTGCTACTATCTGTGAAGTAAGACAGCCGATTTTCTTAGCTTTTTGCATCGAATTTAAAGCATAACAATTTCAAAATTGCAAAATCTAGACTAGCTAGATGATCCAAGCTTTTACGTAGCTTTGTTCTGCATTGTACGCTGCATGTTGTTTCTCAGCTCATCAGGGCCGGATTAGCCATTAGGCACAATAGGCCAATGCCTACAGCAGCTTTTGACGGTGCCTATAATTTCCTTTGTATTCCTGATTTTATGGGAAAGGGAAATTTAGCTTACTGTGAATGAAATAGCATAATTATGCATTGACTCAGGAGCCAGGAAACGCACTATTTGGCAAGCATAAATCTAAAACTTTCCAGGAGAGGCCCCCCGGAGCCCCCCTTTTCTGAGCACCTTTGGCGGCAATAGGCCTTTCGAGAAATTTGGCCTAAGGCCCACTTCCTTCTAATCCGGCCCTGCAGCTCGGACACAACTCCCAGGAGACTGAAATTGTTCCTTTCTTACCACTCGAGCGCAACAGTTTACAAAAGGAAAACAAAAGGTTGTGCCCGGTAAACAAAAGATTTGAAGTGCCCATTCCACAGCAATAATTTGTTCGAAATTGCAGAAACCAGAGCTTGACTTCAAGGCAGCCTTTTCAAAAACGGCTCTGTTGGTCTCTCAAGACAGGTGATCTCCGAAGACGAGTAGTCTCTCAAGGCAGGTGGTCGCTTAAGACAGGTCGAACTGTGTTGCAATCAGACATTGGCAATTGCACTTTGACACAGATCCTACTTCCTTACCTAATCCATGTTTTGATTGGTTTTGCCCGCTTGGCGATCTCATGCAAAATGTTGACTGCTATTTGATTTGTCTGCTTCAGGTGCCGCTGAGGTTTACTGTTCCAGAGAGGGTTGGTGTCTACAGGTATCAAGCCGTCATCAGATCTGATTCATATTACAACATGGAGATTAAAGAAGACTTCAAGGTTAGTAAACTGTTGCTTGATTATCACCTTATCAAAGTTGTTTACAATGCTGTACATCATGTCACTTTATTGGAAAATAATCCTCAAGTATACACGCGTAGAAGGTACTTACTTAAGTATACACTCATACTATACGGTTAACGAAGTTACATGCATGCAGATTAATATTAATACAAAAAGAGGGCAAGCTTTTTCTTGAAAGCTGGAAGTGTTCTCTCTTGTTCTCATCTGGTTCTGTTTTGTACGAAATCTTTTTTTATTGCACTGCAGATGCCAAGGTTGCATTTTATGCTTAGAAGATGCTTAACATTTATTTTCGTTCAAATTCATCACTGGCTCCATGTTTGCTAGCCATGTGGCCTTTTGGCTTTTTCGTTTTTTTTATTAGTCTCTGTAGTTTAGCACGTATCTAAAACCCATTGTTGTGAAGGAACATGTACAAGCGATTATTGAGCTTAGAGAGAAATTGGTCTCCTCTGGCCACATCGTAACCATCACTGTTGATTGCTAACTCAGCTGTGTAACACTCCAGCGCAAACAGAAACTAGTTAGACACAATACAAAACTGGATGTCGACAGAATGTGTACATTACTTGCATGTAATGGATGGTATAGTCTTTGGACATAGGACAAGGACAAAGCAGATATGCCACGACTGATGGTGTTCCATCCGGCGCCGTCCTCGCCTCTTCCCCCACAGACACTCTTAACAAATATTTTCCAAATCATGACTGGTCTAGATTGTTTTTTCTTTTGGCTTTTGGTTTTGCCAATTATTACCAAAGACAGCTTTTGTCAGAGATAGATTTTGTAGTTTATCTTTGATTTTGAGAAACTTTTCAAGTTGTATGTTACAATCCTCGGCTAGCATCCTATTGATAGTTTTCCACATCGCTTATCATCCCCGTTAGATGAATTTGTAACAAGATGATGTGGTTGATCTCTTGTTAACTAACTAAGGAATGACGAGGCGTGTCCTGATAATAAGATGTGCAAGAGCAATAGATATTAATATAAGAGGCTAACTGACACGAGAAAGAGGTTACGAATGATTAAGTATGTTTCAAATTCTATTTGCCATAATTCTGTATTGCTTTTGCTAATTCATTTCGCTCAATATCCCACATTATAGGATGTTAAATGTATTGGACTATAATAATTATTATCATTTAATTTGATATTTGTTTGGATTTCAGATTCAAGTCTCAGAAGAAAAGAAGTTTGATCCTGGAGCCCAATGGGACTTCTCAACCGACGAAGAAGAAAAGGCAGACGAAGAAAGTGGAGAGAGCGAATATGAAACAGAAGAAGAAAGCGAAGAAGATCAATAAATCACAGAAATAAGAACAATGAAAGCTTGTAGATTATCACTCATTGCAAAAGAAATAACATTAATGTACACAGCCAGCTATTGCAATTATTATTCTACAGAACGTCTAACTATCCAGTTGACAGTGCTGGCCGCCTTGCTTTGAATTGAATCTAATCTCCTGTCTTTGTGTTGAATATTCTTTTTCTCCGTCTTTCCCATCTTTCTGCATTCATTGGACAACAACGAAAAATGGGACTAAATTTAGCAACAGTAGGCCTTCCATATTTGAGTTGGATATAACAAATTTCATGGGCTTTCGCCTCTCTACCTCAAGCTGCATTGCCAACAGTCTTTGCTCGTTAATTGGTTGTGTAGCTTAGCACTTCTTGAATGGATAAAGTGAAGCTTCCTTGCTTGCAGCAGATGAACGATTGAGCTATGAATATGTGGTAATCACCGCTAAATAATGTTCGTCCTCTTAGAAGATTTCTAATAGCCAACGTGCATCACAGCTAAGTATGCACAGATTAATGTAATGCTAAGCTGTTCCTACTCTTGACTGGTTCGACCCTGTTTTAGCTTGAAATCTCTTTCCAGGCGATTATAAATACTTTTGGTGATAAGAACCAATGGCGAACTTTTGGTAATGACGAACAACTGAAACTTTGAAGACCTACAACGAAAAGCGCTAAAGAAACTACATCCAGCAATCAGGCACATAGTGGAGCAATCCAGAGTATTGTGCATCAAGCGAAGCGATAGCAATTAAAACACCAGCACTGATCAGCCAACTTGTTAAATTAACGAAAACCAAGCACAATGTTAGAACATACTCAAAACTTAATGCGTCTAAGCACAGTTCAAAGAGAACTAAGAGGAATAGAAACTGAAGGAAAATTGCTAAAAATATTTTATTGACATACTGTACTAATCACCGCTAAAGAATACTCAACATGGTTTAGTTTAGTTTATTTGAAATTTAACATTTCACTGCATTGTGTTCATCTATTTACTTAGCTTTTGTTGTTCGTATCAATGTAAGAATGCCAATGGCTCATTTCGATTACGAGCACAGGGACTATATTATTCACACATTTCACAAGCACTTGGAAATTCCATGCAATTCCTGGAAATGGGAAGGCGAGGCTGCGTGAACTAGAGACTGCCACAACAGAACGTTTACTAAAAGATGGCAGAAAACCCTTTATCACTGGTTTAGTTGTTTTCAGTGAGCTGCTCCTTGCTTTTGATTTCAATCGATTCTTTTGCCATTTCCCGTAGTTAGTGTACCTGTAAGCCTCAGATGATCTCTAGTTCATTCCATGGGATTTGGCAAGACTGTTTATCGTTACAGCGCACGACAGATTGAGAGGCTATCAAGAGAAGATTTTCTGAAGCTTCGCCGAGTTCTATCCCTACCTGAACTCCCTTCGAAGGTAGAACCATCAACCTTGTTTATTGTCAGTATTTTGGAAATTATAGTACATGTCTTCCTACTTGCCTAGGGCTATGCTGTACTTTGTGATAAGGTAGCCATAGGACCAGAGCCTCCAGAGGCGGCTAGCCTAGAGGCCTGGACGCCGACGGTCGGATACGGTATTCGGATAGTTAATAGACAGTGTCAGTACTACTCAGTAACTCAGTTCCTCAGTAGAATGGTGGAATGCAGATGCATTCTGGCCTATCTGCTATCTTGTCTACATTTCCGTGATATTTGCGCGGAGAAAATAAATATCCACTCCGAGAATGCGGAGATGGTTTCCAGAATGGAATCTTTGTATTTTGCGCGGCGCCCGGCGGCGGAGAAACATTTTCCGAAATATTTTGCACGTTTGGCATCCCGTTTATATGTGAATAAAATGCGCGGTCCAGCCACAGTAATCAGCTTGAATAACAGATTTAGAGTAAGTATTGCGTGGACAGAGCCCAGACTGGAATTTATGCACTGGCCTGCTGGATCCGCAGCCGCGCAGATTCTGAGAATTGAGCTCAGCTGCAGACATTTTCATCAGAAAAACAGGCTCTGTCCGCACAATCCTTACTGTAACTCTGATTTACAAGCTGATAACCGCGGCCGGACTGCGCATTTTGTCACATCAACGAGAGGCCAACCGCGCAAAATATTTCGGAAAATTGTTCTCCGCCGCGCAAAATACAAAGATTCCAGTCTAGGACAGAGCCTGTTGGATGTTTCTCTTATGAACATGTCTGCAGCAGAGCTCAATTCTTAGAATCTGCCCAGCAGCGGATTCAGCAGGCCAGACTTGAGCGGTGGAGATCTCCGCCGCGTAGTACATATATTCCAGTCAGGCCCGTATAAGTTCTGGAGTTTGGACACGGAGAAAATTCTCCCCGTACGGCATAGAATTCAGTCTTGCAGATGGGCTAAAGGTCTTATTACTAGAGTTGGGCTGATACCTTTGAGTTTGATTGTTGCCTGCTATTGTTTTGTGTTGTTTCCATGCTGTGCTTTCATATATGACTGTCAGGCGAGTCTGGTGTGACCGCATCCTACCTGGGTGAAATGAAAATGTGCCATATCAACGCTGTCAGACAAGCAAGACTGGCTTTTGAAATTTTCTACGTAGGCACAAAAATTTATTTGATGCCAGCAAATCATTTCTTTTCTCGTGTACTTTGGTCAAAGCTCAAGATCGTATCTTATTTTCACTTTTCATCATTGTTACTTATGGAATCCAAAGCAAACAGTTTTAGCTGAGTGGCAGCATTATTAAGTTTGTAACTATCAGTGTTGTAAATACTCGTTACAAAAGTAACGCGTTACACGTTACACGTTACTTTAGAAGTAATTTTGGAGGTAATTAATTACTTTTCTCAGGAAAGTAATTAGTAACGTAATTAATTACTTTTAAATGGTAATGAGTACTTTTCCTAAAAAGTAATTTTCGATTACTCTGACGTTACTTTACCGCTTTGAAAAGAAATATTTTCCTTGGATCTTCTATACATTAGACAGCGGCAGACGGAGAATGTTGTCCGTTTCCAATCGCAGCTGCTATTATTTTGAAACGAATGTGTCCCTTGACAGTTGTGTTGACAATGGCAATGCGGTGAAATGTTAACTGCTCAGCGTCTGTTGTTGTGATTTCCTCCGTCCCTCGCGACATTTGTTTACGTTGGTTTTATGGCTTTTGTAATTCAAAACCTATTCATCATTCGCATCGGCTATTGTTCTAAGTGTAAAGGTCACACCCATTATCTTCTGATGACAAATTCATGTGAGCGGCTGTGCGTGAAAACAATCAAGACACGTGCTTCCAGCGCTGCGTAGAGCAAAGTGAGAAGGGAAATAGCTTCATATAACACTGCTGCTGTTGGGCATTCGGAAATAATAGTCGAAAATGCAGTCACTCTATTGGTTTACATCGTTCTTGGTTATATTTTCAGAGTCTGGCTCTTTTGGGATAACATTTACGATTCACACGGCCGTTCGAATGTCGACATGACT
>OFHS01002738.1:0-19638 GCA_900245855.1 Calvadosia cruxmelitensis | reverse complement strand
ACTGTTAGTCACTGCTTTGCAAGGCTTGACATTTCTTGTCGATCGCATTACATGCATTTCAAACAAGACAAAATAATGCCTGTAAGTTTGTAGAGAGCCATTCATCAGATAATAGAATTTTGACTATTTTTGGAATATCAATAAGCTCGTTACAACAAACATTTACGAAAATCGATCTATTTGGTTTTTATTGTTATTTTGTGCTCTGAGGAGTATGCGGTATTGTATTTGCTTAGAGAATGTTACTCATACTTAATGTATCTGCCGAAGGTTCTGTTTCGTTGTACTCCTGACGTAGCTCGCACATCATTGGCGCACTCCAACAACAAGAGACTACCAATACTCATTTGTCACATTCACTTAGCACATTCTCTGTAACTGCAATGGTCGATCAGTTCAATTATTGGAACACATTCAAAGAACATTTAATCAGTCTAGAGAACGATTGCGAATCGTGTAAACATAAGATCGTTGAACATGTACAAGAGCCAACAGCTTTTAGATTTCGATCAAATGCATCGTTATAAAATCTACTTGATTATTGTTATTATTCCGTGGTTTTTAGAGTACTTTCTCATGGCCACCTAATTTACGCATACCTAAAGGGATTGGGATTTCATGAAGACCTCTTAATACTAGCTATCAGCTGTCAACATTCCTGTTGTTCTAAAGTAGTGCTCCATTCAGTAATTTATTTAGACAGGTGCACACTTCTAAAGCATTTTATAGAACGTAAAATGAATTTAATGGAGAATTTTGCTAATAGAAAAGCATATATAGCCATTACACATTCAATTTTTTAATTTCTTGTAACTAAGTACCACGTTCGCATTCTTTCAATCGTTTGAAGTCTCATGACAACAGAACAATGCATTCCGCCAAGCACGTTGATCACATCAGTTCCTGGCCACTGTAATGTCATTTCTGCTTCATCAATATATCGTTTATTCTTAGAAAGTTGATGAGTCCATTTCTAATGCATATACATTGAAGTACATTATTGGTCCAACTAAGTCTGAATTAACATATAAATAAGTTCCATTAGCACGCAAAATCACTTATAAGAAGCAGGCAAGCGCTGACAGATGTCATATCTGTGCTGTTGATCTACTTGCAGGAAGAAATGGCTCTGGCACTTGTTGCGCTTCATCTCTTCATGGGTTTCTCAAATATTCCATGGAGCGACTCAGCAAATGTGAGCATGGCAAGATGCGTGCCTCCTCCGCAGTCGAATGACAGTCTCATTCTTGGTCGTATCTTCAATGGCTACTCACTGAACCTAACAAAACTGATTGCCAACGCATCTGTGTCAAACCTGAAAGCATGCAGACATCTCTGCACACAAGACAAAGACTGTGCTGCAATGGTTTACAAGGTAAACATAACGGATGACATCAACTGCAAGCTGCACAATACGACCGACTTGAAGCATCGCTTGGTAAAAGAATTCAACTCCATTGCAATCCTTTTTCTACCGGTATGTGTTACTTAGATTTTCTCATATTGAAAAATATTTAGCTTGGGTATGCGAAATTATTTGTTCTCTTTGTTCAGCATAAGGTTTTTGGGAAAGACCAAAATAGCACCCCTTAAAATATAGCTAATTATGCTTTAAATCTAGCAACATTATCTTGCAATAAATTTGAAATATAATTTGAAATTGAGAGGTACGTAGGAATATCAGTTTCGCTTTTCGTCTACGTTGATTACTCTGGGTAGGTTATTCGTTCTATTTTCTCTTTCTCTAATTTTGTTGTACCACAGCCTGTGCTTTCACATCTGCCCGTCAAGTGCGTAAATAGCTGTCCTAATTAGTCAGCCACTCTAGAAATTAACTATCACAATGGAGCTAACGTGCTCTCTAAGGTGTTTCTCGGTCTTGCTGGAATTTCTTGAATGCTACTTAACGACAGCTGAAGTTCAGACAGTCACCTGATTGACGGAGAAGCTTAAGCAAACGGTTACCAAGTATATTTGTAGGTTTTAATAACACCAAACAGAGAGGTGCATTGTGTATCTATAGACGAGAAGCTCAGTTTACCACTTCTTCGTTACATATAAAACTGTCCTCTCATGGAGTTTGATCAGGTTAACAGTCATTGGTCGTAATATAATGTATGTATGTATGTATTGTACGGTTGCTGAATGGGAACAGCCCGTTCCTTCGCCTACGGCGTTTGATCATGCGCTGCCACGTGTCACGATTATGTACAGCAGACAAGTTACACGAACCTACATCATGATACACTACATCTAAATACGAAATACACTGTCCATATCCCCGACGTCGCAAACAAATGGGCTTCCACAGCAGGATGTCATGTAGGGGTTACCTATTCCGCTCCTTCGCTCGTAGGACATGTCAGAAAGTAATAATCAATAAACTGCTAGCTTCTATTCAGCAGATCATTCGGGTCTATGACGAGCCTGTCTTTTTCCTTTTCTTTTTTTTTTCTTCTTTTTCTATCCTATCTTGAAGAAAACAGGGGGTATTTTGTGCTTATGGTAAACAAAAGCTTCTGCTTGAGCACACCTTATATTTATATGGGCAATGCAATTAGAAAATTTGAACAAGAAATTATCTTCGTTTCAGAAATATTGCCAACCTGAAAGCAAAGGTATGAATATCGGAATGTCTCCGATTGAAATATTACCTAGCGTTGAGCTGTCCACAGATCATTGTTGTTATTACGAATGGAGAAAATATGCATGTTGTATTTATGAGTTCTTGTGTTAGTTCAACCTTTCGTTGAATCAAGGGGCCTCGCGGAGTCAATTGTATTTTACACAGGCGGCAGGATTTAGGTGTATAATCAAGTGGTTTCCGGACGAATGTTATTGCCGGGTTTATTATTAATTGTCTCACCTTAATTTGGAGATAAATTGCTATTATCATTAATGCAAGTAGGATTTAAGAAGGATATCATACCTAGAAACATCGAAACAAGTTGCAGAGTGTGCCTAGATATCACAGTTGCATCTTTCAAGTTTATGATAGTACGAACCACATCAGTTTGCGCTATTTATTACACATGTAAGTTTGGCTGTAAACTGATAGAACAGTTCAAATCTAACATATATTAGCATCATTAATTGATTGTGTTTGAGTGGTGGTCTAGCATTGTGGTTACGCGGAATAAAGATTGACGCATTTTGTTCACATAATAGGACAATGGAGCGAATGGAAGCAAGACGTGTTTGAAAGCTCCTCATCCCCTCTGCAATGCAGGTCTACATTGGTTAGGTATTGCCAACAGTCAATGCCAGGATGTCATGATGCTGTTTGTGATGGAAACACAACAAAAGATGTCACAAACGGTAATAAATATGCAGGATTCTGCAACGTTGCAATCGGTGGACTAATTAGTTACTGTGTTAATGAGGTTCTTCTATGTATCCATATAGAGTATTGAATTCGTTCTTAAGCATTCTATAGGAAAAACTGTGCACGCTGGAAGCAGCTTGTTGCTGACATCATTCCTGCGTGTGATTTTATGAATGTCTTTCAGTTTTACATCTTGGAGTAGTACTAATTTGATCAATGACATGCTGAAGTTTGTTTTGGGTTCCACACCATTGTTAAACGAAGAAACTAATTCGAAAATAGGAAACTAATAAGATACTAACGTGAATAAGAAAGTAGGGTATAATTCCTGTTCAGGAGACATATTATTATTGTCACGTGATGGTCACGCGAGGTTGTGACAGTATAAATCGGCCAGAAGAAGGTAGTACGGCCTATCACGCGACTTTGCTCACTTGATATTGTGGCAGAAGTGAAATGATTTTGGATACTGGATGTTCCAGTGTGGAGGGGGATATGTTTAGGAGACATTTTATTATTAATTATAATCACATTGTAAATAGTTTAACTCATTCTAGGATTTAATTGATTTTATTATTTTATATATTTTGCATTTTCAGGTTATATGTACAGTTAAATTCATATTCGGATATTAATAATTAAAAGATTTAGCCTCGTATGGAAATTATAGAAATTCACCATGATCAATTGATCACGTGATTAGGGGGATGAGAAAAAGGTTAACTAGTTGATCGAGTGTCGAGAGATCGAATGGAGTGGTTTATTTGCAATCAGAAAATAAATCGGAGAAAATCGAAGCTATCTTTAATAATTCGTCGTGGCGTTTACTTTGTCTGCCTGCTCAAAAATTTGGTAGCAGAGGGTGGTTAATACAGAAATCGTAATTGAATGGGTGGATCGAAGAAAACACCACGAAGGACAGAGGCAAAAGGCCGTGAGGAAGAAGATGAGCGTGCAATGTCGTCACCGAAGTCTTTACCGTCAGTGGAGCTGACATCGTTGAAAAAAAGATAGAGCTGAAAGGAAATCGGCCTTCTCTAATCCGAAATCGAAGAGCTAACTGAAATATTGACCAATTTTTCTACATCTTTTGGCATGCTCGTGGTAATAGGGCGGAAATGCTCCATTTCTTCCAAATGGATCGCGAGTTTTCTTCGGCTGTCTCAAAATTTTTGTTCTAGATGTTCTTTTGCCGGTTCGTAGGCTGCAGACGAATATCCCAGGCCTTCTATCACCTTCAAGGTGTCTCCCTTCAGGCTGTTTCGTAATTGCAACAACTTATATTTGGCAGTCGCAGGTGTAGGGTCGATACAGTTCATAAATGCTACTTTCCATGCTTGATACCTTCTCTTGTCTCCAGTAAAATTTGGAATAGAGAACCGCGATAGCTGGTGCCACATGTCGCTGCCTATTATGCCACGTTCTCCCCCATCTCTGGCCGGGGTTTCTGCTTTTTTCTTGGCAACGCTTTCATTGTCGATCGATGCGTCTCTTGGCGTCACCAATTCAACTTCTCCAGATGACTGCGATGGCTGCTTGTTAACGAATCGTTATTCGATCTCGAATTTGATCTATGACCATGGTTTTCTCTTCGTCCAATTTCTCGATTTCTTCTATCTACTTATCTGCATTGATAGTGTCGTTGCTGTCACACGAATATTGCGTTTCTAAAATCCTCTTCAGCTTCGATTAGCTCGTTCTTTAATTCGATTATTTTCTCCTTTTCCAACTCCTCTGCTATTGCGTCCAGCAACTTCGAAAGAAACGGGAAGAACGGATGAACTGGGCGATGGATCGCTTACTGTGAAAGTTCAAAAGAAATTTACAGAAGGAATGCTGACAAACTATCGACGTTGGCTATTCTAAAACGAAAAGAACGAAAACGTGTGATGAATTTGAAATCTTGGTTGATGAGAGAGGGCGAGTTTCAGACAATTGTCAACGAAACACTGAAAGGCGTGACATCGCGATGGGAGCAATACGGTCATGGACAGACGATGTTCACCAAACCCGCAGGAGGCCATTCATCGTGTGCAATTTGTGAAGGCGAACACCCCGTTTGGAAGTGCGAAAACTTCCGCGGCATGGCAGTAAGCAACAGGTGGGAAGTCGCGAAAACCAATCGACTGTGTTTCAGTTATATTTTTGCGAGCAATCATAGAGGTGTGAGCTGCCCACGATCGACGCCGTGCGGCATTCAAAGCTGTGCTGCACTGCACAGCCGCCTGCTGCACACTGAGAAAGGGGAAAAGGCGTCATCTGTTGGACGTCATGCTCCGATTACCATGGCAATTGAATTGAAACCAGGAGACTCCAAGGAGGGGGATGCCCCTGGGGATGCCACAACAAACCATGCAGCAGAGGCATTTCGAGCTGGAGATAGTAGCCGAATCGCTCTGCGGCCCGTTCCTGTCATGTTGATAAACGGGTTGCGCCGACTACTGGTGAACGTGATACTAGATGATGGCAGCACCAAAACGTACATCAATGAGAACGTCGCAGCGGAATTAGGAATCATAGGAGAGAGAAGTGAGATGCAATTGTTGGCATGACAACTAAAGCTGTGGCTAGAAAAATGAAGCCATTGAACTGGTTGATCGAGGCGAAAAATGGGTTCACTTACGGGAGGTCCTGTTTCTCAAGTTGGTGCCGAAGCCAGTTGTTGATATACTGATCGGCGTAAATCATCCGGATTTGCACCATTCACTGTGAGAGATTAGAGGGACAGGCACATTAGACTCTATTGCACGATTGAAACCACCACTCGGATGTTCGGATGGACGTGTGTCGGAAATGTAGCAAAGGTGCCTGCGCAAGAACAGATTCAGACTCATTTCAAATGGTTGCTTTACTAGAGCGACGACAGCGATGTCGTAGAGATAAATAAAACTTTGCAAACGTCTTGAGAGGTTGAAGAACTTTCTACGGCAGAAACTCAAAATGGTTTATCTGCTGATGAACTTTCCGCTGGGAAGAACGTGGAGGAATCGCTTGCCCTGAAGCACGGACGCTACAAAATCGGCATCCCGTTGAAAAATGATCCTTCTAGCCTACCCAATAACTGTAACATTGATGCCAATCATCTTGAAGGCTTAGAAAACCGACTGAAGACAGATTCGACTTTTGCCCTGGCCTACGCGAAAGTGCTTGCTGATCGTTTTCGGAGACAACCAATTGCGCTTATTAACGAAGTTGCCGCAATGCCGCAAAGGCACCATTGTTATCATCGTTTCTTGTGGCGTATTTTCGACCAGACGAGGCTGCGGGAAGTGTTACACCATTTCCATTGTCTTTTTATTGGAGTGAATTCTTACCCATTTCAGAACGTCTTGCGGATTCATTCGAAGAATCGAGCGGCCTGGAAGCTCTCCCAACCAAGCGGGAAAAGATGGTCACATGAGAGTTGTCAAAGTGAAAATTTACATGGGATAATCACAGATCCTATCGAATAAACATTTCATTCCACGAAAACAAAGTCACTTTTGTCATTGCAGTGGGATACATTTGTGTTGGAACAACTTGCATTCACTTAGGCAGGGTTGATGAATCGCAAATATGCATGATGTATTGATAAGCTTATTAGTACTGTGAAATTCATTTCCCGCAGTCAATAGGACATCATGGAATTCAGTTGTACTTCAGACAGGCGACTTTAGGTGATAAATGTGATAACACCTGAATTTAACTGGACTCCATACTGTAGTTCCTTCGAAGTTGCTTGACGAATTCATCGAAATGTACTTTCATATAGAATTGGTATCATATAGTTTAAATTACGTTAACTGAATTTCGAAAATTTTGGTTGTCTTATGCCATTGATTCCATAGTAGGCTGCTGATCATTTAGACATGTTTGATTCATTTTTATGTTATATTCGTAATTATAACCTAGCATTTGGATTCTTGCAATCTGATTGGCTAAGATGTATGACGATAGAACTCTATATAGCTCAGAAATGTTTTCAAACAAATTTGCAAAATGGCGCAGGAAACTAGTAGTTTTACTGTGCACCATCGTTTGGTCACTAGATTGTCATTTCGCTCTTCCACTCGGTTTTATTAATATTCAATCTGCACTAATTTGATATAAGAACGAATTAAATAGAATCAAATTGTCACGAATGTATATCATCCGTGTATATCCTACATACAGTTTAAAAAAAACTTATATTCTCTAAATAACATGCCAGCAGATCTTTCTATGACTGTAGACAATTCCACGATATTCAGAATACTGCTATGGCTAATAGTACAAGTACAAAACTAGAATGAAACTTTCCGGAACAAAATAACAACTTCATGACGATTAGATCTGCAGTACATTATATTTCACAATACGCGAAAGGTATTCGTTATGTCGATAGCGTCCATTGCCATAGAAACTACTTTGCAATCTTTTAGATGAGTTTGACGAGTCAGTAACATCAATGTTGACAGATTTGGTAATATTTTTGTTGGCAGATTTGCATTCACTGCTAAATATCAACGAACCCGGAGTTTATTGCTTCCACGTCAACAGATTAAACATTCCACTGATTTCTGAGATCGATGAAAACCGCAAAGGTATTATTTAACAAAGCACGAGTCGTATTTTGAGAGCTACACACACACATGAGAAACGTGACATTGCTCTCCCAAATTTCATACAGCTTGGTTCGTCATTCAAAGTCGATTTGATGGTTCAATGAACTTCTCTCAAGACTGGCAGAGCTACAAGAATGGGTTTGGTGTTGCCCTTGGTGAATTCTGGCTTGGAAATGACAACATACACGAACTGACAAAGGACGGAAACATGAAGATTCGATTTGATCTTTTCGATGGCACAGAAGAACGCTATGCAGAGTATGACAGCTTCAGCATTTCAAGTGAAGCAGACAACTACCGTCTCTTTCTTGGAACGTATTCTGGTTTGTATTGCAGCCGACATTTAAAACATTGCTATGTGTTCAATGCAGCCCATTTAAAAATATTTCGTACTATGATGAGAAAGAACAAGAATACAATGCATTAAATATATCACCTACTTGTACTGTGCAGTATAATAATATAATAATAAATAATAATAATAATTTATGTATCTACATAGCGCTATTTCCAAGAAATTGTTCAATAGCGCTTTACAAAGGTTATAAAGTCTATTAACAAGTGATTTTCATAAAATTAACTATCTTACAATATAACGGTGCATAAAAAAATGTCATTTGCCTTTCACGAAAATGCTTTTCTGAACAGATGCGTTTTAAGCATGCTCTAGAAGCAGTCGACAGAGTCTGCCGACCGTACTTCAAATGGCAAGGAGTTCCATAAAATAGGTGCAGCATTCGAGAACGCTCTTGGGCCGTACGTTTTAAAATTAGGCATGTGCTGCACAAGTGTGTTGTTGCCAGTTGAGCGGCGGTGTCAAGTAGGGGTATATATCTTTACTTGATCTATCAGTATACGAACACTTTCTATCCCTGAAATCATCATGTTACAATGGTTATAGGATTGACGTAGAAAAGAGGGGACAAGGAAAGTCCCCAGTCCCAAACAGCTCCTCCCTCCAATCAAAATGTTGCCTGTTACTTCACTTCCACAGTATAGTAATAGCAAACTTCTTCGTAGTATACATTTAATTCATTGATTGCAGGTTAAATCAATGTGCAAAAATCGGTTTGTTCACGCTAATAGCAATCGAGATCAATCAAACAGTATATTGATAAGGATAATATTGGGGTTTTGGCACATTCGGTTCCACATATTCAGATAATCATTTGGAAATCTTTCAAAAACAGACCTTAGTGTTTCGTTATGCTCATTTATACAGACGTTATCCTTTCGTCTACTCCTTCGCATCCTTGTGCAGTATAGATCATCAATCCTTCCACATATCGCTTAACTCGCAATATATCCATACAGTATTTCTGTTTTCACTGCACCCTGTCCAGTCCTTGTGTAGGCAGTTCCTGAAAATGAAATACTTACACATATTCTTCTTCCGTGGTTCCGTCGGTATTTACAAAGACGTTCCACTTCCACGTGAGCTACGTATATAAGATAACTAAAGATGATGCCCACGTCTGTGGTGGCTCCGAATGTCGACCTCAGAGGCGAAGCCTCCCTGATGCCGTCGCCAATAGGGGGGGGCCGTGTACGTGTCTCTAATTTCATTGGCGGCGTCGCTCTTCTTTGAGGTGGATGAAGCTGATCTGGAAGGTGTCTACCGCTTCGAGACACGTTGACGGCCAAACGACACGGTCAGCGGAGAGCTGAAGTGCATCTAGCGCGTTGGATGATGGTGACGTGCCGCATGCGGTCCATCTAGGTGAAGCCAAGGATCCTCTGGAGGCACTTCATGTGAAAGGAATCGAGGCTCCTGATTTGGTCTCTGTAGAACTCCAGGTCTCTGAGCTGTGCAGCTGGGTGGAGAGGCAGACGGCCTTGTATACGCTGACCTTGGTGAAGGTGATGATGTCGCGGTTGAGAAAGCTCAGCGAGTCAGACGGCCGAACGCACTAGAGGACTTCCTAATCCGGAGCTGCACCTCGTCGTCGATACTGCAGGATTATGATACGGATATGCCAAGTTAGAATAAGTTTACCTGCTTGATGACGTCAGGGTCGACCGTGAGGGGTGGAGCACGTGGGTGGTATCCTAAGGCGGAGCGCTGATGGATGACCTCCGTCTTTTTGTTGTTGACATAGAGACAGGTGTCGCCGCAGACGCCTGCCATGGTGGACAGGTTCCTCCGAAGGACGTCTTAGGAGTGGCTGGCCATGAAGGTGTAGACGGCGTACTGCTTCTTGAATATGGTTTGGTCTTTGTCTTTGCCTGCAGACTGAGGAGGTTGAATAGACTGCCATCGATGCGGTACCGAAGGGCGAAGCTGTCGTCGGGCTGCATTTCCTTCAGAGAGAAAAGCCTTGCGGCAACAAGGTAAATATTAAACAGGACGGGCGCGAGAACACAGCCCTGCTTCACCCCGACGTTGACCTCGAAAGGGTTCGACTCAAGGCCATCAACAACGACCCGACATGATACCCCGACGTGAAGTTCCTTGAGCATCTTGGAGAAGCAAGGTGAACAGCCGACATTTATTAGGATGTTCCATAGGAAGTCTACACGGTGTCAACGGCTTACGTTAGGTCCACGAAGGCCAGGTAGAGATCCCTGTGTTGCTCCCGGCAAATCTCCTGCAGGCGTCGAACCACAAAGATCATGTCAGTCGTGCTGAGGTCCTTTCGTAAGCAGTACTGGGATTCAGGCAGAACGACGACATTGGAAGCCAAGAGATAAGGCACGAAAGCATGACTCTGGCTTGCTCTTGCAGATGCGTATGAGTATATATATCGAGACCTTATCGCAAACGAAATACAAACAATTGATTATAGAAATCGGGAAAAACAATTATCAGATTGCATGATATGATCATGGGACATCCCTTAAGTACAAAATTTGCTTGTTTGTTTGAGAGATCCAAATCATGGTGACAATTTTTGTGTCCTGACATTGCTGGGGAAGACATTCAGCCACCCAGAGGTCCCAGAGAAAGCTATGAAGCCGGTGAAGGGCCTCTTTCCTGTCGTATTTAAAGCTCTTGCCGGGAAACCCGTCAGGCCAACCGCCGTGTTGTTCGTGAGGCTCCAGGTAGCACGTTTTTACCTCGGCACGTCGTCTAACTGGGCTGCTGGCGGAAGTGACGGGAGGTGGTTGATGAAGGTCGGACTAGCCGAATTGATGCAGTTTAGGAGTCCATACACAAGCTCTGCACACCTGGAGACAATTTCTTGCCGGTCCTCGATCAGGGTAGAGCAATTGACCGACCTGCTAGGAACATTGGAACCTCTGGATGGGTCGTAGTTGGACTTTATGGCTTCATAGAAGCCATGGACGTCATAGAAGTATGCTAGATCCTGGATCTAGCTGGTCTTGTTACTCCACCAGTCGTCTTTCATCGGTCGAAAATGAGTCTGGACGTCGGCACGGACATTGGCAAATCGGTCACGCATTTGAAGCGCAAAATTCATTGTTGTTGTAACGAGGTGATTGTAGTTGTTTGTATGTGGTGATCAGGAGGAGATGATGGCGTCGGACCTAATAGCTTCCGTTTTCTATCCAGATAATCACTGCATGTGCTCCACTCCCACGTCCGTCGTGCCTTCGGTTCAAAATTCGAATCAAAAATACGTTAGCAAGTCGCTACCAGTTTATTTTATCAATATGCTGTGGCGATCGCAAAGGCAACCACTTCATTACAACAACAATGCATTTCGCGCTTTATATACGCAGGAGCTTGGAGGACTGGTTGTTGATGACGCCGACGTGACTTAAACATGCTAGATAGACAAAACATGAAACAAACTAAGGGAGTTCACACATAAGAAATTATTCTATGCTATAAAATTGCACAGGCTGAAGTATGCTCCAGTTAACGGATGTTAGCTTATCTATTACGCGCGCCCTCATCAATTCAACGCCCCCTCGATAGCCCCTTCAGTCCAAGAAAACAAAACCTTGGCTACGCCTTTCGTTTGAGAGTCTCATTCACTCATTCAGAGAAACTTCATCACAGAGTTTATATATACTCGTCAATAGTGAGTTGAATGTATAGCTATAACGTATTTTGATTAAAATTATACTTTTTTATGCTAGCCTGCTACTTACTCTCGCACTTTATCTCGTAAAACATACTCCTAGTGGTAACTTTAGTGCCATTGGCTCCACAGTGGAATGCGATAAATTTTGAACATAGTTTTCTTCGTCGTCATCATTAAATGCCCGATCAATGCTATATAATTTGTTAACTATTCATTTTCACGTTGTGACTCACTTCTTGCTCAGGTACTGCCGGTGATTCTATGGACGTTCACAGAAATCAAATGTTTTCAACACCTGACAGAGATAACGACGCCGACACTGGTAAGAGTTGTGCCAACTCATTCAAGGGAGGATGGTGGTACAGTAAATGTCATCTTGCAAATCTCAATGGATTGTATCTTAACGGGACAACAACAATGTATGCAAAGGGCATGACATGGTATCATTGGCATGATCACTACTTTTCGATGATCAGAACAACAATGAAGATTGCCGTGAAGTAATTGTAATTATCTGTTTGGCATTTATCAACACCTAAAGATTTGAATGATTATAACATTATAACAGCGGGAACTGCAATCATCTTAGACAACATTGCATCATCATGACGAAGAAGATTACCTTGAAGGGATTTGATTTCAATAATCTATTACGCCATTATTCTCTGTAAAGATTCTAAAGAACTTCAGCATCGTTACAGCCTAAAGCATTGTGGTATTACAAATTAACCCATTGAGCCCCGCATACGTTTTATCCCGTAGCCCGTTTCACTGAGCCTCGGTACTGAATACGATCTATTCCGTATCCCTATTTACCAATGAAAATGCACTGATATCTTGTCTCATGCTAGGTTTCTGTTGTCCTAAACAATTTTAACTTGCTCTAGACACAATAGCCCTCACAAAACACGGTTTGTTTACATATTGGGGTTGAACTGCGGCCGAAAAATTTATTTCCCCGTCCAAGGGTTTTCACTCAGCTGATGAGGGTGCTTCGATATGGCGGCGTCGAAGGAGAAAATGTTAGGTTTACACGCAAACAACGTCTTTCTCTATTTCGGGTGTTTCTGCATACTCTCGAAGATTTGGCATCAAGTGTTTGAGTGTTTTTGAAAATGCATGGAAAGAAATTTCGGAGATTTGAAATGATTCTGATTCGGAAGAGCCCTCCGAAGTCGAAAGTGAAAGCAAGGATGGACATAATGTTGATGATCAAGCGGATTAGCTTGTAGATTCTGCCGTAGATCAAGGGGTTAATTTGCAAAAGGAATTATTTCAATCGCTTTCATATTAAGCATTTTAGAGAAGTTTTAGTGAAAAGTCACAAAGTGCTTAGAAAATGTGGGACAAGGCTAACAAAAGCCTCAACACAATGTGGGACTCAACGAGTGGACCAATTGGGTGTGACAGCGGGAGTGACGTCAGAAACCAATAATGATTTACAATGGACTCAGCTCATTCCTTAGGAGTTTAAATCCTCAGTAATCGAACAACGAATGGACTCTTTCTGGACCATTCCACGCCAAATCACTAAATATTGACCCTCACCCTCTCAGATTCTTTTCAAACTTCATGGAGCAGAAGATACAATCATAAGTAAGAGAATTCCAAAATATTATTTCAAAAGGTGTGAAAACTCGCGAGATATACGCTACGAAAGTTTCGCGCCATTTTGTTGGTGTGAACCTCACCGCGGACGTTTTCCTCTGTAGCCCATCGTTCGCTCGTTGTTTCGAGAAATAAATTATACGCTCATATAGGTCTTGACGAGCTGCTTACGATGATGATAAGGAGATGTTGCTAACGTAATGAACAAATTCACTGCGTTCGATTTCGTGCTTCAACTTTGCTGTCGTTTTCCAAAATACCCCATCTTCGATTTTCAAATAAAATGTTGAGCAGGAGAACAATTCAATGTAGAAGCGATTCCCAAAAATTCAGCGTGGGCACACAAAAGACGACGGAGATACGAGCAAAAATGTAAGGACTCACTTTTCAGCTTGAGTTTTGTCACCTTGAAGCTGTCGAGTTCTTGGCTTGTTTCTCCGTCAGTTCGAACCGATTATGCAAAAATACTGTCCAGTGAGGTAGAATAAGGATTGCTGATTGTGCTAAGATGACTTTCAGGATGACTGGACGCTCACGCTTTCGATAATCGTCCGCTCTGCATCCCAGACAGCAAAACACACATTTTCCCGCCAAAATCTTGGCAGCAGTTCTGGCAGAAATGCGGAAGAACGTCCTGAGAACGTCGGTGTCGAAGCCTTGGTTGCCACTGTTCGTTTATTCGTTTTAATGTTATCGTCTGGGTGAGTGCGTTCCGAGTTGCTTGTTCTGCGTGTAGGAAAGATTTGTTGGGCTCATCAAACTAGGAGAGGATTGGCTCGCATTCCCATGTACTGTATATGTCGTGGGCTAGAAACAGGGCTTTCGTACGGTTTGCTTCTTTTGAGATTTCTGCCTCATGTGTATGACAGATTGAGCCTAACCGTTAACGACGCCAGGTCATTTCTCCAGCAGGCTCCCACTACGTTTTAGACTGGTCCGCACTCAACAGTCAGCTCTGCAGTTGTTTGTACGACAAAGCCGAGGCCGCTTGTGACGTGCTCCATATATTTTTCTACTTGATCGTGATATCCGTACGTGTGCTTTGTTGTTGATCAAATCGTTGAAGTGTTCGTGTCTCTGCCGCTTGACCCGGCTATTTGGCGAGTTATACAGATGTTGCGTCGGTTTGATATCTGGATGGAGTGATTCCCGACTGGGTGTTAAATGCCTGATTGTTTCCGACCGCGTGTTGTTCACGGAGGCGTTTTACTGCCCCTGGTGTTCTGCGTTGATAGGCATAGTACAATGAACTAAACTAATTTTGCTAATTTTCCGGTCAGCACTTTCAAAAAACAGTTGTTGACTACCTACGCTCGGTTGCATTGCTTGCTCTCGATGAGCATTGCTCTTGAATACCAGGAGTATCGACCATGACAGGGAACTAGCCCATTCGGCTTCGCCTCACTATGAGGTTGCATCGCAACCAGTAGCACAGCGGTACGAGGCGTGCTTCTCATAAGAAATCATCTTCTCTATACGTATTACAGTGCCAATCGCAATTGCATTGCCTGGTAGTGCGTTCGATGCCGAGCATCACGATAAATGCTTGATGCGAGGTTACCCATGCTGAACGTCGTGTGGGGCGAGGCGTGCGAGCGAGCGAGGCAAAATGCATGACACCTTATAGGGATAAATAATTTGAGAATGAGGCTGGCTCTCCGTTGAAAATTGCACTGTAGCACCTGGCAACGGGTAGTGTTATGCCTCGGTCATCCACAGGGGATGGGTTAGACTGTCACACCCAGGATCAGGCCAACATCGGGAATTTGGATAGTAGCTTTGAACTCCCGACAACGGCACAATTCCGGAGAGTCGTCTTCAATGTGATGCAAACTCTATCGCGAACCGGCACAGAGGATCACTTCAATCTCACTCTAATTCCACTTGGCTTCTACTCAAATTCCACTCTGGCTACATTCAGTTCTTTATAAGTAAAGATAGATAAATCAGTGCTTGTGACGCTGCGCTATCACGAACAATCTCGTTTCTATATCGTAGGCTCATTTTCACGTCACGCGTAATATAATTCAGTTTCCATGTTCCTTCGGTATTGCTTCCGGTGGCTTGCCCTTGGGGGCAGTGTGAGCCATCGACAGCATTTCATTTGGGCTGGCTACCCAGTCCTCAGTGGAGTAGGATAGCTTACTTAAACGATCGCTGTGTCGTTCCCAGTCCTCTTTAGGGGAGAGAACGCTGACCTTAGCTTTTGCGGCTGCTAGGTTCTTCTCTGCGGTCAAGCGTTCGAGGTTGTATCGCTGCTCTGTGATTTCTTTGTCGTGTCGAGCGATTGTTTCCTCTTGACGGCTCTCTTTTCATTGTAACTTTGTCGGACGTGAAACCTGACAGCGAGTCTACCCGCGGGGGTAGCCGTCTTTGAACCTCGTCCGTGGTGACGTCTGCCCTGGAAACGAGGTCGATTGCTTCGTTCGTCTGCTTGACGAAGTCCGCATCTTCTACGTCGAGTCTAATATCTAACAATTGTTCCACCTGGTTGGCTACGATATTTCGTAGCTATTCGACGTTGGAAAGCTGTTCGCTGATATGTTGGGATCCAATATGGGTTAGTTTCAGCAGGAGGACAGCGGTCTGTAATTGTTTGCATGATTTTCGTAGCTCGGATTTTAACAAGCTTGTCCTGTATTCGAGACCTTCCTGGATCATTGTCTGTTGTCGCGTGGACACACGCTGCATTATTTCCTCTTGAGAAATTGAGCTCTGCGAGCCCTCTGTTTGAGCGGCAACAGCCGCGGTTGTGGTTTCCGCTGATATCAGCTGAGCGGTTTGCTCTGCCTGAAATGTTGGCTCTAAAGCCTTCTCCATTTCCTCTTGGATATTGCTGTCTTCGACGATCACAACAAGAAGAGGCGTTTGGCGTCTGAGTAGTTGTAGATAACTTCTTGCATAGAGCAAATGCAATTTCACCTACACAGTATACTCTTACCGATCTGGAGACTTCGCGTCGAGGAGCAAGCCAGAAAGACACGTCGATCCTGCCAATCTTTCACTGTCGTGCACCGCGTAGTTATGCGACAGGGCATGAAACGCCAGATGCGCACGTGTGTCAACCGTCGCGACCAAAGCACTCAAACGAACAAACGACTCAGTGTGTTCGTAACGATTTTCTTCAATCGCAAACGGTGAAACTTAAGAAATATATACAAAACGTATTAGAATAGTAAATGGATATAACGCATTAAGTTAATCACAATGAAATATGAATACGAATAATTAAACATGAAAAAACTGAACTTACGATTGTGCAGGGACGATAATTGGACTTCTCTCGACACTTGAACATGGAAACTGAATTATATTACGCGTGACGTGAAAATGAGGCTACGACATAGAAACGAGATTGTTCGTGATAGCGCAACGTCACAGTGCTTATTAGTATACAGTTTACATTGTGCTGTATTATGTGGAATTACCAATGCAACTCTACCCACTTCTATTGGAGTTATAACAAATTGCAAAGACCCCAACCTCAACAGACCACGCAAATGCAAACTTCAGAACGATTCTCGTAAGTTGTGCAAACGCGAAACAAACCAAGGTAACTTAAATGCCTATTTCTTCATTCATCAAGCTGATTGCCAACCGGTTTCGTATGGTGAGCTCTGGCTGTCGATGAAGCGCATCAAACGCTGATGACCTGATTGTGAGATCCGTCCGTAAAAACTACCGTAAGATGACGAGGCATACACGCGAGGCTCATTACATGACAGCGTCCCGTAATAGATAATGTACAAGAATGAGACTGTCTCCCGATAAGCACTGCATTTGCGAGGAATGGCAATGGTTCTTGTTCTGACCATGCCTTCTGCTTACACGCGCCAAACGTAAACGCTTCCTTACGAAGTTACTACGCAAAGAGCAGCACATCGCGACAAGACGTATGGGGCGAGTCACAACGCATGCCAACGTTTGGCTGTGGATCACGTATCGTATAACAGTTACACCGGTTCCCGTTGAGCACCACATTGAAAAGCATAGCAACAGGTATCGTACGATAACGTATCATTGTATGAGCAGTACAAATGCATGGCATCCGATTTCAGAAAGCACACATGTGTCGAGAACGAACGCCTGCGATGGCTCTATTTAGCAACAATACATTATCGTTGCGAGTACTATAAAAGGGCAGGATTGAAGCGCAGGGTCTGGACGCCAAGGTATGGAAGATGGAACAAGGAACTTCAACATGGCAAAGCTGTGGTCACCTAAATACGTCGACATTTACTTGCGGGTGAGCCACGCTCGTGTTGAGAAAAAGAGTATCCAATTGCCCCGCATTCTGATGAGACAGCATTCCCAGACCCCAACAGTCCGCTGACACTTCGAGGGCACTTAACGATCCCCCAAACAGCGTAGCGACAACACGCAAATCGAAAACCTTAAAACCCCTGACATTAAGGCCGACGTTCAGAAAATACATATGATGCTTATTACTGTAGATTACGGAGCCAGTAAGTGAAGATCAGCGCATGATGGCCAAGCGTGCGAGCGAGGCGCAACTCACGAAAATGTTTGTTAGTTATAACCACGGGGGTGCCGAGTGGGATCACATTTTAGGAGCCTCGGACCGACAACGTCACAAATTGAGCTCGCGCGAACGGGATGTCAACAACGCACAAGCCACGTGCGCTGTTTTCGAAGGAATTGTAGTGATTCCCTGGATATTATTGACTTTGAAAACATTTAAAACGATGTTATATCAGCGATGATGTTTTAAATGGACAACAATTACGACTGTATCTGGTCTCTAAACCCTCGATCGTGTCTTAAATGCAATCATAGGCCCTATATAACTATGTTTGCTTGGGGAGGTGTCCGAGTCTTGCTCCAAGTCATATACAAGTTCACTAAACAATTTGGAATCACTGCAGACGTTTGCATTGCAACATCGGTTGCGTCCTACAGTTGTTAGCAACTCATCACGCCATCGTTATGTCTTACTGAAATGAGATAAGCTTATTTAATTGCTCGAAAAGTGTCTGTTCAGTAGAAGCTCTTTCGCAACAAAAATTGGCCGTGAAGCATCCTATTTCAGCGGGAATTCCTTTCAAGTCTTGCAGTCCATGAAAGCGGTGATCGCAATCGCTCACATTCATTCACAAGCAGTGTGACGCTTTAGGCATGCCTCGAATTTGCGCCGTTGCAATCTGTCCCTCGCCGGACGATTCAGAGCTAGTGTATCNACATATTTCCCAAGGATAAGAAGCAGCGCGCTTCGTGGGTAAAGCAATGCCATCGAAAGGATGCGTTCAATCCGTCATCTGCGACAATTTGCTCCCTGCACTTTCGTCCAGAGGATTACGACCGAGATATGGAGCATGAATTATTAGGTTTGCCATTAAGGAAACGCCTGAAGAAGGGGACGGTGCCCTCTTTGCGTCTCTTACCTGAGCGGACGTGGGAGACCGGTACCTCCGCTGCTGCGAACAATTCCATGGAAATTCATACTATTAGTACAAGGTATGTAATGAATATGCATAGTTAGTTATCATCATAAAATGCCTAGCATGTGTGTGCAACTCTGCGAGTGATCTTGCCATAGACGAGAAAGAGCCAACAAACGACACACCCAAGCCTTAGTAGAAGACCTCGTTGGCATGGAGCCTGAAGTCAGAATGGATGGGGAAACCCCCTGTGAAACAAAGTGCAAACGCCCTAAAACTATAGCTAAGACAAGGCGGACTGTATATAGACAACAAGCGAAATGCTGGTGGTCGGACGTTGCACAATGCTTTGTTAAACTATGCGAAGGTGACTCAAGCCGGGCAGAGAAACAAAGAACTTATTACATGGAGACAAATCGAATCACACAAGTTTACTAACAAGAAGAATATGATAAGAAACAACTTACATCACAAGGTGGAGTACATGACACATTCAAAGCCACGACGAGAGTCCAGAAACTTTGCCACAAGCCACGAGAACACACCACTAAGACACATGACAATCGTACGATCACAAGCAACCAATCGGACGAAATCACATGACCAAAACTAACATATCTAACCTAATAAGGACACAACTACACCCACAGACACTAACTAGCGAGGTCAAATATCAAGACGACACATGACATTCAACACCAAACCATTCACAAACTATCACGTGACAACAA